>SNQJ01S0018143.1:297433-329805 GCA_010110895.2 Picea sitchensis | reverse complement strand
ACTCACCACCACGATAGCACCAAGAAATGGGTACGGAGGGAGGGTGATTTTTTCTTTACATCCAACATGAACTCATGTTCAATTATTTCATTTTCGAATGTTAAAAATAAATTTAATTGTGTTATTAAAACAACTTGTTATTCAAATTAATCACATCTACAATATTAACATTTTATTGTTCATATTGTCGCATTGTCACTGATATAAATTTAAAATTGTCAATCCTTATATCAATGGGAATAACTTGTTGGTACAGGGGCAGACCCGAGGTTCAACGCTACAATAGCGCACCAACAAAACCCTAACTACCGACCCTTTCGACAACACCTGCGAAGCAAATGAAATCTCACCCGAGGTAGAGGAAAGGGTGGTTGCAAGACTCAAGTGTCTGCAACCTTAGCTGGGACACAGATCTGTGATTGTAATACTTAATAAAGCACTTAGCACTGTCAGTTCCTTAATATACAATCAATACCCACTTCGCTAATAAAACAGAACTTCGCAGCATTCACAATGAACTGATGTATTCAAGCACTTAGCATAAGTAAATAGGTAGATCAAGCACTGAGCACATCCATATATATCAGATCTAACATTCTACTCATCATTAGCACTAAGCATAAGCCTATCTATCTAGTTATCTCAAAGCACTAAGCAAAATAATGTATAAAAACATTAAGACAGGCACAAAGCAAGACATCACAATGTTTACATGGTTCACCCCCACCCTGGGGCTACGTCCACCAACTCTTCTTCTTTATTAGCATCCTCAATCGTTTACAAGCACAGAGCCATCAAAACCCTACTCCGCAGAGGAAAGAAGATCTTTGCATCTTGCTAGATCCTTCTTCCCTGCATTACAGCACAAAGCCTTCCACCGTCGGTTACAGCCACTTGCACTTAGCTCTGTAAGTCTCTTACAGTTATGCACAAAGCACTTACAGCTTTACTTGCACTTAGCATACATCACATCACATAGATGCACTATTTCCCCACAAACATATGCACACCTTTCTTACATTGCCTATCCTTCTATTTATACATACAAAATAGATCTAAACATGGGTAAACCCATGGGCCGACATCCCATTCCCGTTACATATTCCCAAAAATCCAAAAAGGACCCAAAAGTGGGCCGAGATCCCATGATCTCTATTTCATCTTTTACTCCGCCTTCGACTGGCTGTCGAAGTCCCAAAATAGGTCAACCTGAACAAGAAACTCCCAAAACTTGGTCAAGAGACAACAGGCCCCCAACACTCACATGTGGCTCGCCCCGAGTCACTCTGGTCTGCCTAATTTTGCCTCAAATGCCTCGAGCTGCTTCGACTTGCTGCTTTGTTGTGGCCTCTTGTTCGGTGAACTCATGGATCACTGTGTCGTTCACTGGCCCTTCTAGGCATTGTTTTGTTGTGATGACGACATGTTCTAGCTCTACTCCTTGTCTTTAAACCTCTGTGAATAACTGGCATGCCTTATCTTGCACGGGTTGGAGTCATTGAGTTATTTCCATTACTTTTCTCTGGATCATATGGAGTTGTTGTTAGGTGGTACGTTGCTCGTGAGACCTCTCCATTCTGTCTACGACCGATAGGGCCTTCAGCTACGCCTGAAGTGTGTATGCGTGTTGTTTTGCTTTTTGGAGCTGCGACTCCAATGCCTGTAACTCTGGGTTCTTAGTGAGGTTTTCATAGGTCTGAGAGTTGCAGTTACTCAGCGTCTTGCACTCCAAGGCAAGAGATTTTAATATGTCGACTGCGCTCCGGGCAGTTGCTTCCCTTTGGTCTCTTATCTCTTGAGGGGTCTCTCGTACTGTGCGTAGCTCCAAGTCTGTTATGCATTGTTGTAATTGTTGAATTACATCTTCAAGTTGTGCCACTTGCTGTGGAACTCTCTCTTTGGCCTGTACTTCGACGGTTGTTATAGAGCAAAGTGTTATGGTGACCCTTTCCTTTACTTCGAGTTGCTCTGCGAGCAACTATTCCTTTTCTTTACGCAGCTGGGCTTTCTCTTCATCGAACTGGACCTGGAGAGCAAGATTCTCTCGTTCTGTAGTATTGCGCTGCTCTAGAAGGTATTTTTGTAGTTGCGCTAAAGCCTTGGTGGCTTGTGTTGTCTCTTCTTCAGCTCGTCAAAGGCAAGCTTCAACTATATCAGCGATGCGGTGTAGTTGAGTTGGCTCATCACCTAGTTATGTTGTTCCTGTTGACAGAGGCACAGTAGAAACTGTGTGGTTGGACTGTAGGGCCTGTTGCACTCCTTGAAGCTTGTCCTTAATCCAATGGAACACCTCCTCTTGCTTAGCTTCTTGCTTCTCTTCTATCTTCAGTGAAGCATCGTTCAGTGTTGCGACGATGAAGTCGAAGTCATCTAAGGTGAAGGTAGTCTCAAATTTGGTCCTGGTGGCTTTCACTTTCTTCCGGGATGAGGGTTTCGGTGGGGAAACCTTCCTTTTCTTCGAGGGGTCCTCCTCGTCTCTAGGCGGTGTAATATCGCCTTTATTTTGGTCAACTTTTGTGCCCTCTATCTCTCTGCCATCACCTCCTTTCTTAGGTGATATAGAAGTAGTCTTCATAGAGGTACTTCTTACATCTTGGGCATCCTCATTTTTCTTTGTCTTGCTGGGTCCAAGGGTATCATGCATTGCTTCGGGACTATCTATATCAAATATCTTCGCGAGGTCTGCTGGAATGAAGAGGTTCGTCGATCATTCCTCGGTGATTTCTTCGAAGTCATCCTCCGTCATCTTGTAGTATGATTGCAGCTATTGTTTGTGCTCATCAACGCGTGTTGTGATATAGATGAAATGGCGGTCCACGCTGAATTTCATCAAGGGCTTGAACCTGTGGAGTGTGTTCAAGGTTATACGAGGCGCAGACTAGATGGTGGTCTTAAGTTGGTTGTAATATGTGTGGAACATGGCATTTGACTACCATTTCTTATTCATATTGTTGGAGTACCACAGTGTACTGAACTTCATGGCCAGAGGTTCAAAGGGCTCGATGTTCAGGAAGGTTGCACCTTCCGGCATCTCCCATGCGATGAAAGTGATCAAGATGAGAAGCCAACTGAATTGGAACTCATATCCTTGGTCCTGCTCTTCTCTGCAGTCCAGTTCCAACTGGTTCACCAAGTACTTCGCCCAATTCATTTGTAGGCCTTTCGCGCACTTCCCTACGAGGTTGACTACAAATCCCGTCACTTGGGTGGGCCAGTTCTTGTGAACTAATTTTCCTGCGATCAATTGATAGGATAGGCACACTACGTCGCTCTGGATAGAGGCTACCTTGTAGCCTCGCGTGACCTTCTCTACATCGTTGTAAGTATCCTTTATCTTCTAGGCGAGCGCGATCCGTAGTCTTTCCAGGGTAGAAATCCTATGGGTCGGGGCCTTGCATGCCTAGCCCTGTGATCTGATTGATCAATGTCGGATCCACTATGATGTGGAATTTCAAACACAAATAACCTCCATGGTAACATGACAACAACAATTTGACGCATGCGTTCACCTCCTGGTGTCGTCCGAAGTGTGGAATCTTCATAACGTTCAGTAGGGTGGATTGCACGAGGTTCTAGGTCCATGACTGAGGGATAATCTTTGAGTTCTTTCCTTTAGTCCTGGTCAGATACTTATGTGGGGAAAGCATGCTATAAACCTTCCTATCGTCGAGGTTGAAGTCGCTAAACTTCAACGTTGCGAGCTTATCCTGGTCGGCACGAATTGCGCGCACCCCTTTCGAAAGGTACGCATTGACCAAAGCATACTCAAATTCTCGGGGCACACTATCACGATTAATTGTGCTGCTTAGAGGTGGTAGATAGGCGGGTAAAATGCTCGGAATTAGCTTGGCATTCACGAGATCGTCTCTGTGCTTAGTTCGCTTCTCATCGGTTGGTCGAGATGTTCTGGCTCGAGCAGTGGATGGAAATGCTTGCACGGTTCTGGTGGATGAGGCCTGGATACCTTCAGACATCGACATGACTCTCTGAGCCATCAAGTCGATGAGGACTTATGTCATGGATTATTCAACTACGGTGAGCTCGACGGACATACGCGCTCAGGATTAATAATCGTGGGTTCAGGGAATAACTTAGACACAGTAATGAGATAGAGAGCAAGAGCATGGAGGTCACTGTATAAACTTGGCTTAGTCTGCAGGCTCAAAAATCTCAGTTGGCAAAAGTGTTCTTTGTGCATGGCATGACGGGATAAGTAGGCAACTCGGCAACGGTTCGCTTGTAATGGGTAGGAAGCCTCATTAACTCTTGTTCGGTCTGTTATGGCACGGTCCAATAGTCTGGTAACGAACCTTTATTTCCTTTCTGCCTGTTCAGAGCAGAAGTCGAACGGATATATCAGTCCCAACGGCTATATTGCTTCGCCATGGCGAAGTGCCATGTGTCGTTGTTCTGATATCCCGACGAAGCTCCAATTCTGCATATTTTCTTTATGTGAAGTTCCCTCTGGAATCTTCTGTAACTTTTCAATCTTAGCCCTCTTTTTACTTAGCTTTCTAGCCTTCTTTCTAGTGAGCTTCGTCTCAGTAGTCCTATTTCCATTTTGATTCTTATCTCCTTTTGACATAGTTGCTTCGCGTTGTTGAAGTTCTTTCTTAGGATTCAAGGGTAATACCTCTTCTTTATCTAAGATAGGTACTTCATTCTTCTGTGAGTCCTCTAATTCTCTTACAGCTTCGACATCTGGGCTTCTAGTGTCAAATGGCTTTGATTTTTTCTTTTGTTCTTCAATCAACTGTGCGATTTTTTTGGTCATGAAATCTTTTAATTCTTGTATCTTCTGCTCCAAAACTTATTTTTCTTCTTTTCTCCTGGCTTGATCTCCTTCAATCCAAGGTTTCCCTAGTAACATGGTAAACGGGGTGTTGTCTTCAATAAATGTAATAATCTCTAAATCTTCTTCTGTCGAAGTTCCATTGGCGGTCATAGGTATCTGAGCGAGCCTTCCACATAGGCTTACCAGTGTTCCTCTGAATAACCCTAGTCCTCCTAACAAAGGAATCATAGCAGGCCTTCCTATAGCTTCCCAAGTTCTTTCTATCATAATATTCACGTGTTTTTCTTCATCTAGAACACAGTCGATGTCGAAGTCTCCTATCCTTACTTCGATGCATTATTTTTCTTCAAAGATCTCTAATAACCTAACATGTTGGTGGTCATTCAAGGTTTCTTTCATCTGTAGCAATATTTTCTCAGATTCTTTCTGAGGTTTTGCTAGTTCTGGATCTGCCTTAGGGTTTTCATGATTCAGATTCAATTTTTCAAGCTTAGCAATCATTCCAGGACAATCCAATACTTCATGGTCTAGAGATTTACAACAAAGACAACTAGGTCTTCTACCAGGGCATTCCTTAGCTAGATGTCCCGATTTTCTGCAACTATAATAGAGGGTTAATCATTTCTTTCTTTTAAATGATCCCCATCCTCTTATGTACTGCGCACTAGGATCATGGTAGCTAACCTGCAACAAATTCTTTCTAGGATCCTGCATCCATTCGTTAGTCCAAACATTCTTTCGATGCATGGGTATAACATATCTATCACTATTCTTATCAGATCTACTCATATCAAACCTTCTTTTATCTATTAATGCCCTATTTTTCAAACTAGGACAGACTCTATTAAACATACCTAGATCCATACTCTAGAAAAAAACAATTCCAGCTATCTTACTTCTACATAGCACAAAGCTTCCAGATCTAAAACTTTTAACTATTCTTACCTTTATCAGAGCACAGAGCTTGCAGATCTTACCTCTTTTAATAAAAAAATTCCACTTTTACCTTTTTTAGACCACAAAGCGTTCAGATCCTGCTTCTTTTCTTCAGATTCAACCTCCTTTCTTCACATCGGGCTTCTTTCTTTCAGATCTGACCTCTTTTCTTCAGATCGGGCTTCTTTCTTTCAGCACAGGGCTTTATAAATCGAGTAGGGTACTACGCAGTAGGGCACAGATCTTCGCATAGGCTTTCAGGTCAACCTTTTGCACAAAGCTTCTTCTTCTTAGTTCCCAGCAATCACAGTTTTAGGTCCCGGCAACGAAACCATTTGTTGGCACAGGGGAAGACCCAGGGTTTAACGCTACAATAGCACACCAACAAAACCCTAACTACCAGCCCTTTCAGCAATACCTGCGAAGCAGATGAAGTCTCACCCGAGGTAGAGGCAGGGGTGGTTGCAAGACTCAGGTGTTTGCAACCTTAGCTAGCACAGAGATCTATGATTGTAACACTTAATAAAGCACTTAGCATCGTCAGTTCCTTAATATACAATCAATACCCACTTCGCTAATAAAACAGAACTTCGCAACATTCACAATGAACTAACGTATTCAAGCACTTAGCATAAGTAAATAGGTAGATCAAGCATTGAGAACATCCATATATATTAGATCTAACATTCTACACATCATTAGCACTAAGCATAAGTCGATCTATCTAGTTATCTCAAAGCACTTAGAAAAAGAATGTATAAACACATTAAGACGAGAACAAAGCAAGACAACACAGTGTTTACATGGTTCACCCCCACCCTGGGGCTACGTCCACCAACTCTTCTTCTTTATTAGTGTCCTCAATCAGTTACAAGCACAGAGCCATCAAAACCCTACTCCGTAGAGGACAGAAGATCTGCGCAACTCACTAGATCCTTCTTCCTTGCGTTACAGCACAAAGCCTTCCACCGTCGGTTACAGCCACTTACACTTAGCTCTGCAAGTCTCTTACAGTTATGCACAAAGCACTTATAGCCCTACTTTCACTTAGCATACATCACATTACATAGATGCACCATTTCCCCCCACACATATACACACCTTTCTTACATTACCTATCCTTCTATGTATACATACAAAATAGGCCTAAACATGGGTAAACCCATGGGTCGACATCCCATTCCCGTTACATATTCTCAAAAATCCAAAAAAGACCCAAAAGTGGGCCGAGATCCCGTGATCTCTGCTTCGTCTTGCGCTCTGCCTTCAACTGGCTATCGAAGTCCCAAAATAGGTCAACATGACCAAGAAACTCCCAACACTTGGTCAAGGGCCAACATAACTATAGAGGTAGATAGCCTTATACTAACATAATGATTGAATGTTTGCAGAATGAATATGTGTGCTTGGTTGATCTCCTTTCTTTCATATCTTCCTATGGCTTGAGGCACTTAAAAGAGGGGAGGAAGGGTGATGTGGTAATGACAAGTGAAAATTTTATAGGAAATTTTTCTTTAGCCCTATATATATATATATATATGATGATGATGGTGATGATGATTAAAGTCCACTAACGTCAAAGTTGGTCTGTCGAACCTTAAGAAAGGAAAGAGATTGCTTGGATTTATTTAAAATTTTATTTATGTGCTCGAAAAGCATTAAGAGAAGTGCTCCAAATATTATCATGGTTTTAATGACTTAGAAGGTGAGGAAGGTAGGTATTGTGACAAATATTTTGAAACTGTGAACTAATTTAGGTATATGTAGGGCACTCTAAGAGAAATTGTTTTTCATCTTCAACCCTCTTAGTGTCATAGAGTTGAGAGAGTCTTTTGTCTCACGATGTATTGGAAATTGTCCAACACCCAATTTCACTATGATATATATCTATATATATATATATAGCCATACAATCTTTCACAATGATCTAGAAATTCACCCTCGATTCTTGGAAGTCATTAGCTAAATATAAAATAAAATATAAAATTGCACACTAGTCTCTCACCCTACAATCTTTCACAATGAACTTGAAATTCGCCATGGGTTCTTGGAATCATTGCAATAGAGTGCCAAATTCGCCAAGATTTTCGCGATTCCTTACAATTGAAGGCCAAATTTGCCTAGACTTCTCAATGCTTCATAATGGAACCCAATATTCAGCTCAAAATCTTTGATTCAACGGTTTCATGGTCAAAATTTCGCATGGAATAATTATGTGAGTGATTTATTCATAGGTTACATTCTTAGTTGTATCAACGCCTAAAATGGAAGCGGTTTGAAGAGATCTTTGGTTGTCATGTCTTCCAACCTTTGGATTATATGGGCTCACACAATGAAAATAATGGGTATATGATTACTCGTCATTTTTTCACATAAAATGATCAATCTAGGTAATGTAGAGCATAGCTAATGCCTTCGATTTGGATTTTGGGTCGAAGAATTTCCATTCCTTAGTTTCAACAGTGTTGGAGGGAGATTTTGATGTGAGCAATTATACATTTTTTTCTCCCGGTTTTAATTGCTTATGTCGTAAGAATATTATCAATTTTATCGTGTTGAAAGGTGTTCTATGTGTAATTATTTTCCTACTCAAAATGGAGTTGACACTTAGCGTATAAAAAAATTTAATACAAAAAATATTTCAATATTGGTGACCTTAAGTAAAATATTTTTATATCAACTCTCTATATATATAAGTAAAATAATTATTATTTCACCTATAAGTGTTTTCTACATCTGGTGTGAGGGAGATGTGTGAGTATGAATGAGGGAGATGTGTAATTATTTTTGTGCTCAACATGGAGTTGACACGTGGCATATCTATATAGATATATATATATATATATATATATAGAGAGAGAGAGAGAGAGAGAGAGAGAGAGAGAGAGAGAGCGCATAAATCCATCTTAACTTTGCATCTAACATGAGTGGAAAGGGATCAAGTTCCTTGAGGTGAGAACTTTTTTTAGTTTGAAAAAACTTGAGGAAAGGTTTGCACCTCAAAAGATTTGATCAATCGCGACACATGATAAATTTGAAGTTAATATGGATCTATATTGGTTCTATTTAAACCCACTCTATGTAATTTCTCAAACGTTAAGATTTTAGAATCTCACTTCATTCAAGAATATCAAAACGCACACAGCTATCAAAAATTTGGCATGTTGTTAAGTTTTCTACTTAAACACATAATTATATCTTAGTGGTTTACTCAAACATAGATTTTGTCTTCAATTAATGGATTTATTTCATAAACCTCAATTTTTTGTCATCCTTTGTACTTTCAAATATTAAAAAACATGATGCTCTTGAGTTTGATCCATAGTGTCTACTTTTCATACAAATTAATTGGTTTTTATTAAAAAATTACAATAATTAAACATTTACAGTGTTTTCTTCCATTTCACTATTAAAACTTATACTAATCATATTTCAATTTCAATATTAATTATTATATTGACTATTTAACATTATTTATTTCACTATATAAAAATTTAATAATATACCAAACATACAGACTAAAGGAATCATTAAGCCTAATCAAGTTAATATACCAAACATACAGACTAGAGTATTGCATTTAAATTTAAAAGTTCAAGCTTAATTGTGGAACGGCTTTAGAGGCAGATTAAATTACCACTATCATACAATACTTTACCATACAATGCTAGATTTGGAAAGGATGCGGTATCAATAACTAGAATCAAATTACATTAGATAAGGATTGACCTACTCTCAAGAGTTAATGCTAATTCATTTTGCCAACAAAAATATTGTAACTTAGAAAGGAACCCTCTTGTTTGTGGTTTTAATTTTTCGAGGCTGAAAATATCATATTATTAATCTCTTGTTTGACATTTTTTTTTCTATTTATACTAATTTTCCCAACTTCCTTGTGCTTGTTTAATAGATTGTGTCGAAGTCTTGATTTTTGTGTAGTTCCAAGAAGTATCCTATAGTAGTTTGATGCTTCCCGAGTCACAAAATCATGAGCAATACATGGCTAATAGCCATACATGGTTAGTGGGGTGGCAATGGACTCAACCAATGTAATTAATATTCTTTTGCATTTGAAATGGCAGCAAAGTAATGTCTCCAGTGGATTTCTGGATTTCTGAGCTCTATTGTGCCTTGTGAACATTGCTACGTGTTGAATTTCCATCTTAACTAGTTAATTAGATTAGTGTTTTTTTACTTTTAATCATTAACACAATAACTATATATAAAGGATCACTGAAAGAATAACATTCACAACATACACAAGATTTATCTTGGAAAAACTCTTTAGGGGAAAAAACCCAGCAAACTTCCTCAATATAGATTGACCAACCAAGAACAATGCCTCTCTCCAAGAGAGAACTAACAGAGCAGAAGATCCTCCTCTAACCCTTGACTAGGGAAGAGTAGTGCATCACATAACCAAAATATAACTGAGAAGTAGACCAAGAATCTCCACAACGTCACCTCCTAGCTGCAGTAGTCTCTCCCTCTAAGACTTGTGCACTTCCTCTTCTTAGTGCACTAGCCTCCTTTATAAATAGTAGTTTGGCCAGCCTAAAATTAGGTCTGAGCCTACCTATCAATTTGTCCTTTTATTTTTCATTTTACTTGTCAAAGCACAATAGGGCCAACTTTTACAAAGGCACAATAGGGTCGTCTTAACAAATATAATATAATAATATTCTTTAGGGTTTTGTCTTGGTCAAATACAATAAGATTATCTTCCGAAGCTACTCAAACTTCAACACTACAAAACTTGATGAACCAAATAGTAGGTATTTGTAACCCTCTATATATTTATGGTTGTATTTTGTTTTGCTTGTCAATGCCTTTGAAAAGCGTATACTAGAGTGGAAGCCCTATTACAACAAAATGATGATATCTTAGCCTAATTTGTCCATGAAATACTGCATATTTGCAATTCTAAGAGTTGTAAAATGTTCTTTTTTAAGCACATTGTGTACACTTTCAAAAGAAAAATGTGGCTTTTCTGAGAAATGTTTTGCATACTTTTCTATAGAATAAAACAACTAAAAACTGTAATACTTTTACATGTAGAATATTTCTTCTATTTTATATGATAGGTTTTTCCACTTTGAAAATGTGTACATTTTCAAAGGTGGCTTTGCAGACTATGTACATTTTCAAAATAAAAATGTGGCTTTTGTGAGAAATGTTTTGCATATTTTTTTTTATAGAATAAAACAACTAAAAACTGTAATACTTTTACATGTAGACTTTTTAACTTTTTTATAGGCATAGAGTTAAAAAAATATTGCATTATTATGATTTATAAGATTCTAAAATGTGAAGAATAAAATCTGAAAAATTGTTTGGTTGAGGATAATTACTTGAATCTAAAAATCAAAATATGTGAAGTGGCAGCTACAATATGTGAGATAAGTAACAATGGAAAGTCAAGACCTAAGAAGGAATCTATGAGGAATTAGATTATAGTCAAGGATACCATATCACAGTGAAAATGGTAAGTTAATTAGTTCAATTTACATCCGAGAAAAATATATTGATGAAAATATTTAAGATCGTGCAAGCTGGCCAATGCCTCAAACAAGTTAAAAAATGATTGAATCCTAAATGATAAAATTCAAGTCCCAAACATTGAAATTTGTATGCGCAATTACAAACTCTGATAAAATGTTTTTTCAAGTATAGATTCTGGTTCAAAATTCTATCCATATAATCATCAGGAAATCTAAAAAGTAGCTCTGTTAGGACTCATGACCGTAGAGGATAAGACAAGAAAATACACATCCTTCCAAAAGAACACAACTTTATAGAAACTATTCTGGCATATTAATCCTTAAATGCTACCTTGTTACTGCTAAATTTCCTTCAACTAGGTTTGTGACAAGTACATCATGAATTTCCTTCAGCTGTTGCTCAAATTTGTCGGGTCTCTGTATGCATGTTTCATGAATCAAAGGAGTACGGATATAGGATTTTATGGTTAAAATATCTTCCTTTTTAAGCTTACTGTCATCCTCTGGGTTGTCAAGGAGGATAACACCACAGCAATATCTCCATCTACTGACACGGGCTCCAAACCAGCTGTTTTCATGTGACATGTCATTGTAAACCTTCACAGCCATTACAAATTTTCCATGCTTGCAGTATGCATATAGGAGATCCATGTAAACATTGGCAATGAATTTCAAGCCATATTCTAGAAGCTCTTTGAAAAGGGATCCATCTTTTTCAGGGTCATCTGAAGAACCAATCCGATAGAGTAAAGCAGTGGTAATCGTGTTGTTGGGACAAATTCCATCACGCAGCATGTTTCGAAACAGTTTCAAAGTTGAATCATATAGGTGACTACTAGAAAGTCCCATAATCAAATTTGAGTATGTCATTAGATTTGGTTACAAACCAGTGTCTTTAATAACATGAAAATCCATGTGAGTTGTTTTGAATTTCTTTTGTATTGAAGCAAACATGATGAACTCATTGTATACTCGTAATGGTAGCTTAATACCTTCCTCCTTCAATTCATGCAACAACTTCATTGTGGTTAAGAATTTCTTTGACTTCGTCAACCTCAAGACAAGAGCAGAAGAATTTTGTTCATCATGATTAAAACCTGAATTCTGATGCAATGCCTACATTTTTCACTCGCTTGATCACCAACACCACTTGATGACTCTTCCAATCCACAGATACAGCCTCTAGAGCTGCAATAGTAACTTTCGTCCAAATCTAAAGGCTTTCTGTGATTTCAAAAATGCTAAATATACCACACTTATTATCCAACTTCTGATGTTTGATTGTTGGAGCAGCCTTCAAGAACGGTTCAAAATTCAAAAATTTAACCCTACTCTTCTCATCAGGCCAACGTGCTTGTGCGATTACTATAGCTTCCTTCTCCTTCCCTTCTTTGACTAAGCAGTATACTAGCACAGCCACAAAGTGGCTGGTGTTGCGGCTGGTGAACGCCGAAATTTATCTGGACGGACAACACTCTGGTGAGTTGAAACGCACAGACAGTTGAAACGCACATAGAGCTGAGGAAATCCAAAAGTTAATCTTAAATGTGGTAATTCCAAAGGTTAATCAGTTAAACGTGGCAATCATATGGTGGTACAGTAATTTTTTAATATGATTAGGTAAATGTTAAAAAGTAAACAGGTTCACTGATGCATTCAAAAATACAAGGAATTTATGAAGAGTAAATCACATTCATTGATTTGGGAGGATGACTAAGAATATTCCAGCATTTTCAATTGTTAGCCATCAAATTAGAATTTTAGATTAAAAGGTGATTAATTGTGCCCATCTCCAATAGGTATACGCCTTTCAACGTAATTACATCAGAATAAATAGGACCAGCTGAAAAGCTATATTCTCTCATTTCCTTAACAATATCCTTTACCATTTCAATGTCACATGCCTTTGCATATGCACCCCCCCCCTCGATAAACAAACCATATATAGGAGGACTAGGATGAATCTTCATTCTTTGCATCTTTTTAAATACTTCAAAAGAAGCATCTAGACTTCCAGCTTCATAGAGAGTTTTCATGAGAGTGTTGAAAGTTATGACAGTAGGGAAAACTTGTTCTTTTACCATTTCACTATAGATTTATGTCAGTATCTCATATTGCTTGCCTTAGGCAAGAGCACCAATCGTAGCATTGTACAATACCACATTAGGTTTGCAATTGTTCTCCTTCATTCGATTGTAGATATTGATTGCATTATCAATGTCATCGGTCATTTTGTATGCATGTATGAGTTGAGTGTATGTCACAATATCCATATCACATCCATTTTTAGACATATCCTCCATAATTGACTTCATATTCTCTACATCTCCAGCCTTTCCCAAGATACCTATCACTGCACTATATACATGCATTGTTAGCTTTGTTATCCCCACTTTTTAGGGATAACTAGGAGATCATGTCTCGAGGCCCACAAGTCCTAGACATGGAGTACCGAGAGCAGGATTGACCTGAGCATGGCCCTAGAGGGCCCATCTTTTTCTCCCATCATTTTTGTCTTGACAGCAGTAGCAGCATCCATCACCATCGGATTGGTCCTGTATCGGAAGACGTTCTTGCTCCATGACGTAATTGGTCTACGTATCATGGTATGTGTCACTTTTGATCATTAAAACCTTTAAATATATGCATCTGATTCCTCTTATCTATAACAACTGCTTGGATCTTACATTTGCTCACTTGACCATGTTTGGGGGGGTTGACAGGGTGCCCTAGCAAGCCTGTGTCTGTAGGTTTTGGTTTGCCACTAGGGGGATTTCTGAAAATCCGTCGTCCACTCCCATCATAGCACCACTCTTGCACCTTGTTTCCCGCTCACCTATCCCATTCCCCTTGTCCAGGCATTGGGTTGACCTATTTCAAGATTGCACCTTACCTCATGGGAAGAAGGGGCTAAAGGCCCAGAAGGTAAGAGAAAGATGGTAAAAGATAAAAGCCTAAAAATGAACCTCAAGATGCTTCGCCCAGGGATCCCTGAGAAAGCAATAAAAAGATTCTCAGCCAGAAACAAGAGGGACTCGAAAAAATAATAAAACAAGACCTAATCAAAGGATAGGGGGTCTCATCGCGACCCAGCCTATTAGGTCCATGGGTACCTAGCAGTATGACATTGCCACCAGCTGGTTACCACACCAGGGCAGTGACTCTTGGTTGCATGGCCAAGGGAAAGGGGTTCTCATCACAAGCCAGCCTTCTCATCTCTGCAAAAGTACTTGTGGGTAATGCTGGTAGCTCTAGTCACCATGCCAAGGCAGTGTCCCCTAATTAGCTCTTGAAAATAAAAGAAAATAAAAGAATAAAAAGAATATAAGTAATCAAGGCAAGAATGTGCTTGGAAAAAATGCTTCCATGACAGGGACAGCTCGCCTTCTACAAAGGCACCCATAGGTAACATCTTTTCACCCTTGGCCATCATTGCACCCACATGCTTGGACATTCCCTTACCACACCACCCACTTACATGGCTTGGAAGAGGTCTTTCTGGGAACTTTCCTTTTTCTGTGGACACTAGCCCAATAGGAAGCCTTGTCCTTTTC
Organism: Picea sitchensis; assembly: GCA_010110895.2. Lineage (NCBI taxonomy): Eukaryota > Viridiplantae > Streptophyta > Pinopsida > Pinales > Pinaceae > Picea > Picea sitchensis. Next base: position 315,019 of record SNQJ01S0018143.1, on the reverse strand, counting down.
CATAGACTTGTATTGCAGGCTTGTGTAACATGTTTGAGTTGTTGATTGATGTATTAGGGATTTTATGCATGTGTTTAATAACATTAATGATGAAATTTGATTGGCATTTCTATGATCCCTATGACTAATGAGCCCATGGAGGGCGTAGCCTTTGATGTGCAGGACCATACCCGACGGACAGGTACCATTTGGACCGGTACACATGGGAAGATGATCAATTCAGACCTATATGGGGCTGAAGAGCCCACCAGATGGATGTTGAGACCCCATCAAGGGGCGAAGACAAGACAAAGGTTGATCAAAGTCTTTGCACCAGAGAAGAAGAGGACGTTCCACCAGAGGCACCTCGGCATAGCTTAGCCTAGGGGGATGACCCCTTGTCACTGAGATGTTGGCCTTGGAAGGCCTGGGACGTCACCTTTGATGACCATGATGTCATCCAGCCTATTGGACATCTTTGGAGGCAAACTGGGCAGCAATGGCACGTGTAGCATGTTGGAGAAGCCCCTGGAGGGCTAACGTTTTGCTCCAGGATGTTTCATTTTGCCTAGAAAGGGCTAGCGCCTCCCTTAGAGGGTATTTTACTCTCTTTTATGCTTATTTAGGGTTTTTATTTGACAATTTAATGTAAAACAATTTGATTTTGATAATTTGGCCTTGTCGGCCTTTTACCTGACCTAAAATGTAAAATTAGGTCAAGGTTTTGTACAAATGAGAGATTTTCACTCTCATTTTTTCAACACAACTCACTCACTCATTAGTGAGGTCTGAAATTTGCACCCTATCTTGGGTACTTGGCTAATTTAAGGAAGGCACACTTGTTGAAGGAAGATATTTTTGGCATGTTTTGGCATTTCTCTTGAAGGAAGGTGTTACAACTAGGGTTTGCATGCTATTTCATGGTGATATGTAAGTGTTTTTTTTGTAAAACCTCTTGAATGAATGGTTGTAGTCTTATATTCTTGCATATGTTTATAATTTGATGATTGAAACCCTAGGTGACAGGCACACAAGGTAGGTTTTTGTCTCATGTCCCCTGATAGAGAATTTTTCAACCATTGAAGAGGAAAAGAGAGCCTAGTTGTAGCTACACTCCTTTCTCCTCTTCCCCTTTGCTAGTTGTACCTGTTTGAGCTCAAGAAGGAGAAGACATCCCAAGACTAGGTTATCTACACTTAGGGCCATTTTTCTTCTAGGGTTTGATGATAGAGCCTTGTTGTAGCAACACTCTCCCTCATTTGACTCTCTTGTCTTGACTTTATTTTTCATGGTAGTCGTTTTTGCCATCTAAGGAAGGATTAGAGAGCATGAGGCCATGCCATTGCAACACCGGAGTGAGCCTCTCTCCCCTAGGGTTTTGTCTCTGAGGCCCTGCCATAGAAGCACTTCAGAGCTTTTCCCTCCATTCCTTAGCCGTCCTCCTTCAACCTTTACGTCCTCCTTTAAATTGACTCCATTTTACCCTAGAAGGCACTGATCTCAAGACCTCCAGCATTGAAGTGGAACTTGATCACAAACTCTCTCAAAACTTGAATTTCAAACCCTAACTACACTAAGCTCAACTAACTTACTAACCCTAGTTGTTGGCGTCATCCTTGGTTATTACATCTTTAATGCAGCAACATCTCATTTTATGAGCAATTGAATGGTAGTTAAAGGCATTAATTGAGTTAAGTATTGATTTGTTGCATTGAATGCCATATCGTTCTAGTATTTATTGGTGAAGTGACATCACTTTTATTGCCATTTTGTAAACATTGTCTTCGTCAACATTTACTTTCAAATTACTTATATTGAATATCAGATAGTCTTTGATATATATTAAGTACTAACCAAAGCCTGCATATATCAGTTTATTGTTGCTTTGTTCTCGGGCAGGGATTCTACTTGGTTATCTTTATTGGCTATAAGCCGGACTATCTGTTCTGGTGGTGATCTGTGAAGGGGGAAACTTGTCATTGCCCGATTATCCTTTAGCCTCTTCAAAACCCCAGGTCACCAGGGACGTTTCCCATGTGCCTCACCTCCCTAAAGAGAAAGAACCTCCCCATCGTGGTGACATTGGGTGGGATAGGTTCCTGTTATGCCAGTTTGGACTTCTACTTTATAGCCTTTCTTCCTAGCTACAAACTGTGTGATAACAAGCTTGAATCCATTTTGATTCATAATCCAATTGAAAAAACCCATTGCAACCTCAATAGCCATCCTTTCATTCAAAACCATGGCTACAATTCTTGGAGTATAGATACCATCCAGCCTCTCCAATCTGCTCATTGTTGATGAATTCCATCCATCTGCACGTAGTTGTTGGTATATTTCATCAACTAGATTGGGCCTTCTAGAAAACTCGCTAATACCTCAAGACCTATGAAAAACAAACATATGAAATGCACCTGGAATATTTGGTGCAGGACATAAATCTTGTGAACCAAATTTTTTCAAAGCAGGCAGCAAGTGGAAATGGTTTGAACTGGATATATGCCTGCTACAGCCATGAAACAATGATAAACAAAACCTTGATCCAAAAGAAACTATGATACATGTTGTGTACACCAATTGGCATACAGAGCAGACCGAGGAGCATGCTATGTATGCCACTGGGCATACAGAGCAAACCCAGGGGCCTGTTGTGTATGCCAATTGACCAATTGGTATACAGTTGGTCCAATGGCCTGATGTGTATGCACTTGGAAGACACAGCAGGCCCCTACCACTTGGCATACACAGCTGGCCCAATGGCCTACTATGTATGCCAATTGGCATACATAGAAAACCCCTAGGCCTGCTCTGTATTCCAAGTCAATTGGCAGACATAGACAGCCCCTGGGCCTATTGTGTGTGCGATTTGGCATACAGAGAAGGCCCATACCAAGCGGCATACAGAGAAGGCCCAGGGACCTGTTTTGTATGCCAATTGGCATACACATCAAATATTCTAGGCCTGCTATGTATGCCAATTGGTATACACATAAAATATGTAATTTTCCCCTCTCCTTGACAAGACCATGGAGGACTTAGTAGTCTAGTCACCCCTCTAGACTATAGTCCAACAGGAAAAGGGGTATGAGGCACTAAAGATGTCACTAGGTAATGTAATGATATTTTATTAAAGTGACTCTGAAAAAAGGGGAAAAGAGTTATTGACTTAAGAAGAAATTAAAAGCAATAACCTTAGTGAAAATCATAGAGTAACTTAACAGAGAAATAGAATATGGAGGTATAAAAGTGAGAGGAGGGCGCCTCACTCTTGATTCATGCTATTCTTCTATTGAGATCACTTGAGCTATGCAGCTTACATTTTGAGGGTTTTGAGTCAAGAAACCCTAGAGACCAACAAGGAGGTGTAAAATGCATATGTTCTTGGTCCAATCTTGGTTGAGGAGCTGAAATATCCCTCCCTCACCATTCTATTCAGTCCAGATTCAATCCAGGAAAGAATTGTGCAAGCAGGGCACATTTGAATGGTTTTTCCAGCAGGTTGGGCGCACCTTCAGGGAGGCCGAAATTTCTATCTTTTCTAGCCAGTGAGGAGCACACCAGTACCAGATCTTAAGGTTATTTCTCAACAGGGAAAGAAATTGATCTTGTATCTGTATTCAGTCAGTTGTGGGGGATCTTGGAGACCCTATTGCTCTATATTATGGTATCTGAAGGGTGCATCCATCTTTGGCTTCTTTATCTTATTCTATTGTACCAGATCTGCAGATCTATGTGTGGAAGATCAGCTTATTATAATAAATAAAGGTCGGATGTGAAGCTTTTTCTAAAATATATTTGATTGTGTCTCTTATATCTTGTGATCTACTTCATTGTTGTCTTCTATATGCTATAAACGCTTCATAAAACACCTAGAGAACAACTCCAGAATTAAAACCCTGCAAAAATAAACAAACAAGTTCAGAAATTCATCTAAGTTCCCTAGTGAATCTGCTTGGGAACATTTTAGTGGTATCAAAGCCGAGTCCTGCACCAACCTGTGATAAAATACCAGTGACCAGGAGAAGAGGTCATGGGGGACAACCAGTATCAGGTATTATGGAGGGGAAGAGATAGAAGTCGGTATGGGGGAAACTCATGAAACAGAAAATGCCACATCTGAAGAGACAGAATTTTTGGCCGAAAAGGTAGCTCAGACAATGAAAAATGCAATACAAAACAGTAAGGTAACTATGCAGCGCAACCTTGAGGAAATGCAGAACCATTTATCCTTGGGACAGGCAGAACTCAAATTATCTTTTGCAAATTTCCAAAGAGGGCAAGACAGAATGATAGTTTTGATGGAGTAGAGTAAAAATCAGGGTATTCTTTCTCAGTATCTGATGGAGAAAAGGCACGGTAAAGATCCATCCTTATTTGGTGGAATTCATTATGCTATCGGGTCTCATGGGCGTAATGGGAACTGTTATCCCCATTTTGTGGATAACTAAGGAGATTATGTCTCGAGGCCCTCAGGGTGCAGATATGGAGTGACGAGAGACTACATGACCAGCAGTATCCTTTTGCACAGATGGAAACCCCCTCACCACCATAGATGGTCGCAAGTTTCCAGATGGCATCCACCACTTTAGCTGGCTTCTGGAAGGCAGTGGGCCTTGCTCCATGAGGTACAATTCATTATTATGGTAAGCATCATTTCAATATTTTAGCCATTTGAGTATGTTGTATCTTAGATTGCTCTATATTTCACGATATATGCTTGGACATTATGTCGTTTTCCCTGCTTGACCTTGGTGGTTGACATTGTGCCCTAGTAAGTGATCTTCCTTAGGGATGGGTTTGCTACTAGGAACTCCCTTGAAGAGCCATCATATCGTTCCCGACCATACTTACCACTTTCCATCACTATTCCCCCCATTTCCTTATCTCTTGGGATTTTAGGGTGTATTGACCCAAGAAAGGGTTTGTCCCTCATTTTATGGGAAGGAGGGGTTGAAGGCCCAGAGGGATTAATGTTGGGTAAATGATAAAATCCTATGTATGAACCTTCTATATGTTTTGCCCAGGAATCACCCAAGAAATAAATGAAACGTTTATCTTTGAGTAAAGGGGGACCCACAATGAAATATGATTTAAATGCTTAAAAGGTTAGTTGAAGGATAGGTGGTCTCATCATGAGCCAGCCTATCATGTCCATCAATATCTAGTGGTATGACATTACCATCATCTGGTCAGCAAGCCAGGGTAATGGCGCTCAGGTGCATGGCTAGGAGAAAGAGGGTCTCAACATGAGCCAGCCTTCTCATTTCCACTAGGTGTTTGTGGGTGACATTGCCATTATTTGGACACCACGCCAAGGTGGTGGCCTGTTAAATTTAGAGTTGTTATTAAGTTCTTTTCAATTTACTAGACAATAATAGCATAAGCAGGATCACTGAAAGATACACAATCACAAGTACACAACATTTATCTTGGGAAACCCTCATGGGGGAGAAAACCCAGCAAAAACTTCCTTAATATAGATTTCCAATACAATGCTAAGATAAAATACCAAACACAAGAGAATATCCAACACTGAGCAATGCGCCTCTCTCTTCCTTCTTTCGGCAACTGCAGCTTCCCTCAAAATTGTGCACTAGATGAGTGACTTTAGTGAGTGAGTGAATGAGGTGCTAGCCTCTCTTTATTTATACAAGTTGAGGAGCGCTAGAGTGGTGTCTCTTCATTGGGCAAGGCCGACTTCTCCAACTAGTGGCTAAAACCACGTTAATTAAGCCTAAGGGTCGACTTCTCAATTAGCAGCATTTGTTTAGGGTTTGACCAATCCACAAAAAGGGATTTGGTCATACAAGAGTCCCAACGTGATAAAACCACAAAAGGGGATTGATCTATAAGATAATAACTCAATAATAAGAAGAATATTCTTTGCAGTTACAATATTTCAACACTCCCCCTTAACAAGAAGGGTATTCTACAACATCATCAGGAGAGAGAGAGGGAAGCAACATCAACAACATCTGGAACACAGACTGGCATATCTATAAATCATTGGAAGTTTTTTCTCATCATCAATAACATCATCTTTCACAGCATGGAGCTACAGTATCATCATCATTCATAGCATGGAGTTGGAATAACATCATCATCATTGTTCATAGCATGGAGATGGAACCTGAAACATCAACATTAGTTAGCATAAAATCTATAACAACAACATCAATGACATCATCATCAACAGCATGAGGCTGGAACAACAACATCATCACAACACAAAGTTGGAGCAACAACATCATCAACAGCACGTGGTTGGAACAACAACATCATCGGAATGAGGCTGAGATAACATCATCATCATCATATAGGAACAGAATGAGGCAGGCATAACAACATTTTGTGGTACTCTGACAGTCCCTAGGGATCTTCCCAGGAATCATAAGATTCCCTAGGATATAAAATCCTAACAGAGCTACCACGTGGTACTCTGACAGACCGTCCTTACCGAACCTTCGGGATCTGCCCAGGAATCATAAGAATCCCTAGGATTATAAAAATCCTAATGGAGATACCACTATTGACCACAGCTAGCATATGCATGCACAGGTACTTTGACAAACCGTCCTTACCGAACCTTTGGGATCTGTCCAGGGATTATCAGTCTCCTAGGATATAAAATCCTAATTGTGTTACCCATTGTTGGTCAGGATACCATAGTATCAATAGCATCACTCCCCCTTTCGAGGGAGATCCTTTCAGACTATACCCAGCTTGTCTCGAAAGTGCTCAAACTTTACACGACAGAGGCTTGGTAAACACATCTACAACCTTCTCATTTGTGCCAACATATTGGATCTTTATGGCTCCCCTATGCACCATATTACGAATGTAGTCATACCGTATTTCTATGTGCTTTGACTTGTCATGGAACACAGTGTTCTCTGTCATCTTTATGCAACTCTAGTTATCACATAGAATCACGGTTGTTTCCATCTCCTGATCAAATAGACCTATCTACAACTTTTGAATCCATATGGATTCACAACTGGCAGAACATGCAGCAGTGTATTCCACTTTTGTTGTGTTGAGAGTAATACTAGATTGCTTCCTACTCTGCCATGAATTCATGGATGACCCCATACTAAAACAACATCCTGAAGTGCTCTTTCTATCAAAAACACTTCCATCCCAATCTGAATCGGTATAACCAATCAATATGAAGTCATGATCTCCATTATAACAGAGACCAAAGTCCAACGTACCCTTAAGGTATCTCATCACATGTTCTACAGCAACAAGGTGAACACGTCTGGGCTCTACCAGATACTGACTCAAGGTGTTCACAGCAAAACATATATTTGGCCTGGTATTCGTCAGATACATCAATGATCCAATGATTTGTCTGTACAGTGTAGCATCAACCAATTCTGACGAATATCAACCAAGAGCTTCAACTTTGTTTCCATGGGTGTGTTCATGGATTTACACTCCAACATATCAAACCTCTTTAGTATTTCGACTGCATACTTCCCTTGGTTAAGGAAGATCTTCTCTGGGCTCTACCAAACCTCAAGACCTAAGAAATAGTGCATCAGGCCTAGGTCTTTCATCTCAAATTCTGCAACGAGCTTCTTCTTACAATCAGTGATGAGATTTTCTTCTCTAGTTAAGAATAAGTCATCCAAATACAACAGTAATATAATTGGCTCATCATTCATAACCTTGAAATAAAGGTTAGAATCAACTTTACTCTTGGTAAAGCCTAAGCTCGTCAGGAAACTGTCAATTCTTCCATACCAAGCTCTAGGAGCTTGGTTCAATCTGTACAAATCCTTCTTCAACCTGCAGACATGAGTCTTTTTGTCTTCAACTTCAAACCCTTGAGTTTGTTCTATTTACACTTCTTCTTCAATAAACCATTTAAGAAGGTTGTTTTCACATCCATCTAGTGTAACTTCCACTTCATCTTAGTTTCAAGAGTTATGATGGTTCTGATAGAAGTGTATCTGACTACAGGAGAAAATGTATCTTCATAGTCAATGCCTTCCTTTTGAGAAAATCCACGAGCTACAAACCTTGCTTTATGTTGTTCAATACTTCCATCAATAGCATGTTTTATCTTGTATAACCATTTGGAAGATACCACATCTTTTCTCTTTGCTCTAGGAACTATTTCCCATACATCATTCTTTATAATGGATTGGTATTCTTTTGTCGTGGCATCTGCCCATTCTTTATTCTGAATGGCTCCTTCAAAGCAAGTAGGCTCATTTTCTATGAGATCACACATGAAAGCCATATAACTGGAGAATGGCTTAGGATTCTTTATTTGTCTCATGGTTCCTTCTGGGGCACCATACTTCTCTTTATCTTGAATAAGTTCCCTTGCCCAAGCTGGCTTTCTCTTATGAGAGATCATCATCTGGGGAGGTTCTTGAAATTCTATCATATCATGATCTTCTTGAATCTCATCATCAGGGGAAGTTGTGACTTACCTCATTGGTTCTATAACTCTAGGAGCTACAGGCTCTTCTTCATAAACTTCTTCAAGCTAGCATCTCCTTGATTTCTTGAGTGTTGTATCTTCGTCAAAGGTTACATCTCTGTGGATCTCAATATGATGGTAACCTGGTATGTAAATCCCGAAGGCCTTTGAAACATCACAGTAGCCAAAAAATATTCTCTTCTTTCCTGAAGGGTCCAGTTTGGTTCTCTTCTTTTTCGAAATGTGTACAAACACTAGATAGCCAAATATCTTGAGATGGCTTACTTCTGGCTTCTTTCCGGAGAACATTTCTTCGAGGGTTTTGAACCCAAGTGCACTATGGTATAATTTGTTTTGAACATACACGGTTGTTCTTGTTTCTTTAGCCCATAAGTGCATTGGAAGATCTTGATCATGGATCATCGTATTCACTACTTCCATTATAGTTTTGTTCTTTCTTTCTGCTACACCATTTTTTTGATGATTGTAGGGAGTGGTGAGCTCCCTCTTAATCTCGGCATCTCTGCAAAATATTACAAATTCTTTTGAGGTGTATTCTCCTCCATTATCTGACCTGAGTATATTGAATTTTCTTTTAGAGAGATTCTCTATCAAGGCTTTGAATTCCTTGAATTTTCCAAACACTTCATCTTTTGATTTCAAGAAGTAAACCCAATTCTTGCGAGAATAATCATCAATAAATGACACATAGTATACATACCCACTAAGAGAGGTAGATGGAATTGGGCCACATACATCTGAGTGGATGAGTTCCAAGCTTCCTTCTATTTTACTATCACTCTTTGGGAAAGGATTATTTATGTTCTTTCCTTGTGCACATCCCTTGAACACACCTTCATGATCAACCTTGAATTCTGGTAGGATTGTTACTACCTTGCTTACATATGGTAAGGATTTGTATTTGATTTGAGCTAGTATTCTATGCCAAAGTTCACATGGACTCTCAATGGAGTGAGTCAAGGTTGCATCTAAGTGACCTTTTAATTTATACATGTCACCTTCTTATGTTCCAATAAAAATTGCATCTTCTATTGTTTTTCCTTTAGGCCACATAAGGACTTCACCATCTATGAATGCAACCCTGAAGCCTTTCTTATCTAAAGCTAAGATAGAAAGAAAATTCTTTGTCAAACCTGGTACATAGAGTACATCCTTCATCTTCATTGGGTCCCTGAATCAAGTTTGTAAGTGGATTCTCCCATTCCTTTGATAGGGTACTGGTAATCATCTCCGAGTGTAACTTTCTAGGGAAAGTTCTCTTCTGTAAGGATAGAGAGGATGTATTTATGACCTGTCATGTGCTTAGAAGCACCACTATCTATGATCCAAGTGTCCTCTCTAGGTGACACAAATCCTTAGAGGGCAAAGAATAAGACATAGTCTTCAATCTTTTCTTGAATCATCTTTGTGGGTGGCTCATCATCTTCAACTGCATGGGCATGGTGTCTTTTGTTATTTCTCTTCTTGTATTCTTCTCTTCTAGCCGGACAATTCTTACCAATATGTCCCATCTTGTGACAATGGTAACATTGATAAGAGGAGGAATCCTTTTCTCTTCTTTGACCTTTCTGAAACTTCTGGAATCTCCTTGGAGGGTGAGATTATTTATGGATGAATCTCTTTGGGGAGTGATATTCCTTATGTAGGTGTGTCTCCTTATTGAAGTGAGACCTTCTCTTTCCTCCTTTAGCATGAGCATCTATGGCTTGATCTTCATCCCTTAAAAGAATTGCTTCTCGGTTAGCTACTCTTGCTTCTTCTTGAACACATTCTTCCCAAAGACTATCAAATTGGAGTTTCCCCTTTCTTGCACAAATAGTTTGGATGAAGGTATCCCAAGGTCTTGTGAGACCATTAGGAGTTTTCATTATAATTTCATCTTCATCTAGGTTGTATCCAATTGCATCTAGTTGTTCCTTGAATTGAGAAACCCTAGAGAAATAATCATGAATGGTTTCTCCTTTTTGCATCTTTGTATTCTTGAGTTGGGTTCTCAAGTTCATCTTCCGGTTAATGGTCCTTCCTTCATACATTATGGTTAGGGCATCAAACATTTCTTTTGGAGTGTTCTTAGAAGACACTTGAGGGATCAAGTGGTCTTTAATAGAGTTTGCAATGATTCGCTTGGCCCTAACCACATCTTTCTAGTACTATGTTTAGTTGTAGCCTCTGATGATTCTGGTACATTTTCCTTGATGAATCTTGCAAGGTCATTCTCTTCAAGAATGAGTGCAAGCCTATACTTCCAGGCACGAACGTTATCTACACCTTCTAACTTGTCAACAATCTTGGTGCTTGCAGACATCTTGACCTACAGCAGGGAAAATGACCAAAAATTGAAAGTGCTCGAAAATTAGATCTGAACTTTACTAGGAGGTGTGCTTGGCTGAGGCGAGTAGCCTGGTGTAGTCTATTTTCTGAAAATCCAAATTTTACCCCTTGAAACTGGGCCTGCGAAAATATGGACTGGTACTGGTTCTGCTTTCCTAGTTTTCTGGTTTTCTGGTACCAGTGAAAACTAGGGTTTCACTTTCCAGAGTCTCTGGCAACTGAAAATTTGCGCTCAAGCTACCAATGAGTTTGCTAGGCTAGGGATCACTTCCCTAGATGGTTTTTAGGTTGAAATTATCTTCCAACAAAAAGCCCTAATTTTCTTATACGACAACAATGACATTTTTGGTAACCCAGTGAAAGGTGCTCTATTCAGTCAAGCTCTGATGCCATGTTAAATGTAGAGCTGCTATTAATTTATTTTCAATTTACTAGACAATAATAGCATAAGCAAGATCACTGAAAGATACACAATCACAAGGTACACGGCATTAATCCTGGGAAACCCTCATGGGGGAGAAAACCCAACAAAAAATTCCTTAACATAGATTGCCAATACAATGCCAAGATAAAAGACCAAAACACAAGAGAATATCCAACACTAACAAATGCACCTCTCTCTTCCTTCTTTCAGCAATTGCAGCTTCCCTCAAACTTGTGCACTAGATGAGTGACTTTAGTGAGTGAGTGAATGAGGCGCTAGCCTCTTGTTATTTATTAGCTGAGGAGTGCTAGAGTGGTGTATCTTCATTGGGCAAGGACGATTTCTCCAACTAGTGGCTAAAACCACTTTAATTAGGCCTAGGGGTCGACTTCTCAATTAGCAGCATTTGTATAGGGTTTGACCAATCCACAAAGGGGATTTGGTCATACAAGAGTCCCAACATGATCAATCCAAAAGGAGATTGATCTATAAGATAATAACTCAATAATAATTAGAATATTCTTTGCAGTTACAATATTTCAACATGGCCTTCAACCTTTCCTTAAAATTATGAAAGAATAAAAGAATGCCAAATAATGGGCTTGGAAAAAGTGCATTGCGGGCGAAGGTACCACACACCCTCTACAAAGGCACCCATGAATGAGACACTACGACCTCTTGTATGTCATGAGCCCTATGCCTATTGAGTCTTGAACCCAACCACCTCATCCACTTTACATGGCTTAGAGAGGGATCTCTTGGAAACTTTCCTTGACCTAGGGCAAGATCTACCCAATAGGACACCTCATCAACCCTCACATATCCAAGCTTGACAAGTCACATAATGTCTTTGAGAAATTAATTGTTTGATATAGTGATCTTTGATGCACATGCTTAGGTGTCTCATTTATTGATTGGATTCACTTATCATGATGTTATGACTTGAGATCCTTGGAGGGCGTGTTTATTTGTCTTTGCAAGACCTAGTTGGTGGACAGTTTTGGAAGAACAAGCCTAGCTTGGGCTTCCATGGGGCTGCAAGCCCACGGGTTGGATGCCAAGGGTCCACATGCCAAATCACAAGGAAAAAGTATTGGAGACAAGGAAGATGATGTGGAAGACTTAGCCCAGCCCTCACATGCCAAATGATTTTCCTAGGAGGGGAAAAACATCTTCTTTTTTAGCTTGACATCATGTTTGAGGGGTAAGGTCATGGTGGTGAGGTGATATGCATTTGCGCTTGGACATTTTGAGGTGTTTGAGTCTTTGACCATGAAGGAATACATGTGGATGCTTGACACATGGCTTTCAAAAGCCTTACTACCCTCCTACATCACCAACGACTTTCTACTAGTGCCAAAACGTCCCATAAAGGGGTGGCGTCCATGTAAATTAGGGTTTTATTTGTGCAAATGTGAAATTTTAAAGGAATTGTTTAATATTATTTTGTAAAAGGGGCGAGATTAGGGTTGTTAACCCCTAATCTTGTGTTTTACCCTAAAGTATGTGGACAAACTATCTTAAGGACTTTTTGTATAAATAAGAGATCATAAGATCTCATTTGAATCATAACTCTCCCTCTTGTGAGAGGACTTGATCTGAAATTTTCGCTATCTTTGGCCATCTGTCTCTTTCATGCTCTTGTTTATGGCTATCTTTTGGTGAATGGTTGATGGAAGTCTAGCGCTAGCCTTGGAAGGCTTATTTTTTGCTCTTATGGTGGATTGTCTTAGCATTTTCTTTGAAATTGATATGGTCTTTTACTTTCATGCTATCATTTGCTTCAATTCAAGGTTTTTGTGCTAAGAACTAAGTGGGAAGTATAAGGATTTACACCCCCACTCTATTCTTCACCATTTTTATGCTCAAGATTGTTGATATTGCAAGGGTTTGGTTGAGGAAGTAAGAGGATTTAGACCCCTCATCTTCAAACCCTAGCTAGAGGTACTTTCCTTGGAGAGTAAGAGGGTTTACACCCCCAAGGATTTAGTAACCCTAGCTCTTTCTACTTGACTCCATTAATCCTTCTTTAAAGGCACTAGTCACTTATTTGTTGCATTGGAGATATAAAATTGTTGCCTTGGGAATCGTGATTTTTGCAAAATATAAGTCTATCTCTTTTGGAAAGTTTTCTTGATGCTTTGAGGAGTCTTACCTCCCTTGGGCATCCTCTTTTACCCACAAATCAAATTGTTGTACTAACTTATTTTCTACAGCCATAAGGCTGCAAAAAGTTACTAACCCTAGGTGCTAATATCTCACTAACAGACCCCTAACTTTCCTCCAAAATCCATCCACTAAGTCTCCTAGCTGGGGCGCACTTTTTGGGCCACCTATCACTAACATATGACCACTAGCTTTTCTGATAATTTCCCTAGTTAGCTACATCCATAGGTCTGCAATTTTCTGCAGAAATTTCAGACTTGTGACATCCCTAAACCATTGACCAATCCCTAGGCTAAAACCTAGTTATTTGCCAACCTAACTCACCTACTAACTAGCTAGTCAATATAAAATCTTACACTAGCCTTAGTGTAACATTTATTATCGATTTACTAACTTGAATTATGTTGTATTTTAGGGACAGCAAGCTTAACTTATTGATCCATTTCTATACTTAGTTGGAAAAGTGTCTTTTCATGTGTCTTGGGCAGGTACAGGTGCATTGGCAACTATCTCCTTACTTGGTATCCAATTCCCTCTCTTCACTTACCTTTTTCAACCAATTATTTCTTCCATCACTTGACCTTCCGAGGGACTTCTCCATACACTTCCCTTTCTCCATCTCTTTCCCCCCTAGGGTCATCGGGTTCGCCTCCCTAGAGTGAGCTAGTCACCCTTGAAGTGTGGGACCTACGTCGAGGTGACATTGGGTGGAGTGTTCCTTAGTTGTAGCACTTCCCTTTGTGGTTGGGTCGGGCTTTTCCCAACCTACAACCTGTGCTATAACATTTTGGTGTCGTTGTCAAGGAGGATTTTGAATCCTCTTTGTTCCCTAACGACACTTTGGCAAGCTTCCCTCCCAAAGCCTCTATCCCTTAGCTTGCCTAGTGAATCCAATGAAGAACATTCCCTTTCCACCCTTGATGAAATCCCCTTGAAGTTCATCTGGCGACTCCACCTTCCACGAACCCACCTTTCCCTCTTTCCCCTTTCCTCCCTTGGTGAGATTTAATCTTACCTGGCGACTCCTTTGAGGTGTCTTTCCAGTCAATGGAACTATGTCACCATGGAATGAACCCTCATCTAGAAATTTTTGGGACTCAACGATGGCATTTTTATAGATGGAAAAGGAGAAGGTTGTTAATAAAGCTGCTAAAGAGATGATGAATCTCATAAGAGAATTATTTCCTCCCCTTGACGATGAAGAAGTATTCGAAGAATAGACATATGAAGAAAGTCATTAAGAAGAGAACACAATGAGTTGTGACCCTTTCGAAGACCTTAATGATGATTTATTCGATGACCTTGAAAGTGAAGAAGTATCGGAGGAAACCTTGGATATGACAGATCCCCTTGAAGAAAAGAAAGCAAAGAACTATGCACTCAGAATCAAGCCTCTTGTGATGAAGAGGCGATGGAGGGGCTTGTCTATAAAAAGAAATAAGAATTGTGATAAAGCGAAAAATTTTGAGGCACCGCTATCTTTGATCCCACTTAATGAGGACGAGGTTGTCAAACCTTGTTTACCTCCTAATGTTGAAGAAGCAATCAGTCTCAATGATGAAGAATTTGAAGGTCCAGTTGAAGACATCCATGCTCTATTCCTCCTACACACAAAGACGAAAAGATGGTCATTTTCAATCATACTGATGGTCTTATGAAAGTACCCTTTGATATGGTTGATGAGCCTATAGACACTTTCATACAAACTAGCAGACGTAGATGGGATCTTAGTTGTCTCAAATTTTATAGAGACCCCATTTATGACATTGAGGGTAGCTCTCAGGAAAAGGGGGTGTCATCATCAGAGGAGTGGTCCTCATACGTATATGATTCAGATGTTTGGTAGCATGATGATGATATGGTTACAGATTTGTTCCGCCCCTTCAAGGATGACTTGTCACAACATACTCAGAGTGATCTTCATTCATCCTTTGGTACATACCCTTTTGAGGATGTAGATTTGTTTTATGAGGACTTATAACCATTGTGCTCAGATTTTGAGGAATACCAAGATGTGGCCACCTCAGAGCAGCCAAAGGTTCATTCTTCAAAGCGGAAGTATTTTCATCTTGGATATTTCCATTGAGATTCACAGGGGAAGAGGCAGTGTTTTTCTACACCTGAGACCGTTCCTTACCTATTACCCTCTTCTCCAAGAGACCATGCAGTATTCTTCGGATCCCTCATTTCCTCTCAGTCCTCGACAAGAAGTGAGTCTTTGTGCGCAGATGAAGATGAGCCTTCGTCTACATATAGTAACCCCCTTCAAATATGGACTTATCAATCTTGTGGCTACACTTTTAGGCGGGATGATCGAGCTGATGGTTTCTATATCTATCAGGATTTCCTCCCTCCCACCCATCTTCATGAGTTTTATTTCATGATCAATTATATTTGTATTTATACTCATGATTATTATGTGCTTAACTTATCTTTGTTGTATTATATCATTAATCACATGGGGAGATACTTTGATGAAATGATCAAATGGTTGCACTAGTTGTATGACTTCACCTGACATCATCTAGCATGTGATCTTCAAGGCCCCAAGGCCCTAGGTAAGTAGGTAAGTCATTTTTATTCCCTGCATTTACATATTGATTGCTCATATTCATTTAGATGTATTTCATTTTCATTTTTCTCTACTTGCATATTGATTTCATGCTTAGCTTAGAAATTTTTGAAAACATGTCAAAAAAAAAAATTTCTAGATTAACATTTAGTTTGGATTTTTATGATAAAGGGTGATAGCACCACCCTAGATTCTTTGGTCCCTTTGTCTGAGTTTTTGGTAGGCACGGGTCTACCAGGAGATGTTGCGGTTCTCATGCACTCTACGGAAAGCATAAGTCCCCAAGTAGGAGCCATATGTTATCCCCATTTTGTGGATAACTAAGGAGATTATGTCTCGAGGCCCTCAGGTTGCAGATATGGAGTGTCGAGACACTACATGACCAACAATATCCTTTTGCACAGATGGAGAGCCCCTCACCACCACAGATGGTTGCAGGTTTCCAGATGGCATCCACCACATTAGTTAGCTTTCGAAAGGCAGTGGGCCTTGCTCCATGAGGTACAAGTCAGTATTATGGTAAGCATTATTTCAATATTTTAGCCATTTGAGTATGTTGTATCTTAGATTGCTCTATATTTCATGATATATGCTTGGACATTATGCCTTTTGCCCTGCTTCACATTTGTGGTTGACATTGTGCCCTAGTAAGTGGTCTTCCTTGGGGATGGGTTTGCTACTAGGAACTCCCTTGAAGATCCATCCTACTGTTCCCAACCATACTTACCACTTTCCATCGCTATTCCCCCCCATTTCCTTATCTCTTGGGATTTTAGGGTGTATTGACCCAAGAAGAGGTTGTCCCTCATTCTAATGGAAGAAGGGGTTGAAGGCCCAAAGGGACTGATGTTGGGTAAATGATAAAATCCTATGTATGAAACTTCTAGATGCTTTGCACAGGGATCACCCAAGAAAGCAATGAAATGCTTATCTTTGAGTAAAGGGGGACCTACAATAAAATATGATTTAAATGCTTAAAAGGTCAGTTGAAGGATATGAGGTATCATCATGAGTTGGCCTATCATGTCCATGAATATCTAGTGGTATGACATTACCATCATCTGGTCACCAAGACACGGTAATGGTTGTAAGTTGCATGGCTGAGAGAAAGGGGGTCTCATCACGAGCCAGACTTTTCATTTCCACTAGGTGTTTGTGGCTGACATTGCCATTATTTGGAAACCACACCAGGGCAGTGGCCTTCAACCTTTCCTTAAAATTATGAGAGGATAAAATAATGGCAAATAATGGGATTGGAAAAAGTGCATTGCAAACGAAGATACCACGCACCCTCTGCAAAGGCACCCATAAATAAGACACTGCGACCTCTTGTATGTCATGAATCCTATTCCCATTGAGTCTTGACCCCAACCACCTCATCCACTTTACATGGCTTAGAGAGGGATCTCTTAGAAACTTTCCTTGACCTAGGGCAAGATCTACCCAATAGGACACCTTGTCAACCCCCCCATATTCAAGCTTGACAAGTCACATAATGTCTTTGAGAAATTAATGGTTTGATATAGTGATATTTGATGCACATTCTTAGGTGGCTCATTTATTGATTGGATTCACTTATCATGATGTTATGACTTGAGATCCTTTGAGGGTGTGTTTATTTATCTTTGTGGGACCTAGTTGGTGGATAGTTTTGGA
>SNQJ01S0018143.1:275871-286722 GCA_010110895.2 Picea sitchensis | reverse complement strand
CTTATCATGATGTTATGACTTGAGATCCTTGGAGGGTGTGCTCATTTGTCTTTGCAGGACCTAGTTGGTGGACAGTTTTGGGAGAACAAGCCTAGCTTGGGCTTCCATGGGGCTACAAGCCCACAAGTTGGATGTCAGGGGCCCGCATGTCGGATGAGAGAGATCAAACTTGGAAGGACTTAAAGATGACTTGGACAACATAACCTAGCCCCCACATGCTAAACATTTTGCCTAGGAGAGGAAAAACATCTCTTCTAGAGGCATGACGTCACCTAGGGGAGTTAGGGTTTGGTGGTGTGGTTGATGCATTGGCACTTGGGTGTTTTGAGGAGAATTGGGCTTTAACCATGAAGAAAGTAACTTGGATACTTGACATATGACTTTGGCAAGCCAAGACACCTTCCTACACCAACGACTTGCTCCAAACACCAAAACGTCCCCTAAAGGGGTGACATCCTTCTAAATTAGGGTTTTCGTATGTGCAAAAGTGAATTTTAAATGAATTACTTTGTAATGGGGGCAATATTAGAGTTGTTGACCCCTAATCTTTTGTTTTACCCCTTAATTTGTTGGCAAGTCACCTTGGTGACATTTGTATAAATAAGAGACCAAAAGATCTCATTTTAACATAACTCTCCCTCTTGTCAGAGAACTTGGTCTGAAATTTTCGGCTATCTTGGCTCTTTTATCTCTTTTGCACTTGTTTATGGCTATACTTATGAATGGTTGATGGAAGAAGTGATGTGCTAGCCTTGGAAGGCTTATCTATTGCTATTGTGGTGGATTATCTTGGCATTTTTCCTTGAATTGGTATGGTTTTTACCCTCTTGCTATCATTTGTTTCAAGTCAAGGTTGTTGTGCTAGGAACTAGGTGGGAAGTATAAGGGAATACACCCCCACCAGAGTCTTCATCACTTTATTCTTTATCTCATTGATTTCACTAGGGTTTGCTAAGAGAAGTATAAGGGCATACACCCTCTTAGCTTAGACCCTAGCTAGAGAAACTTGCCTTGGGAAGTAAAAGGGTTTACACCCCCAAGGAGGTAGCTTCTCTAGCTCTTTTGTTTCATGACCCCATTAACCCAATAGTAAAGGCACTACTCACTTATTTTTTTCATTGAAGAAATAAAATATTGCATTGGGAAACATGAATTTCAGTCATTTTTACCTCTTGCAAAGTGGATTGTAGTCCTTGCGCCTTGGGCACCTCACAGCCACTAGGGTGCCTCCATCAAGGGGCTACTTCTTGTTGTTGTTACAAAATTGTATCTTCAGCCATTAGGGTTGCAAAAACCCTAACTCATTTGCTTGAATAACTCTCTTATCAACCATTGGATTTTTTGAGCACTTACTCTCCTTGGCCTAGCACACTTTTTGGCAAAGTTTGAGGGGATTTCAGTGGCTGATTTTCTTTCTGTAATACATTGAATGTTACAGCCAGAAGGCTGATATAATTTGCTGCAAACAAGTATTTACAACAGCCTTATCTTTTGTGCTAGAATATTAGCTTTTCATCTTGAGTTTAGCTAGTCTTTCTCTTGTATTTTCTACTTGATCTCTAGCACTTATTGAGAAACTTATAGTACCATTTACTTGCTGATATATATTGTTATCTATTTCTGCAAATTAGGGACAACAAGCTTAACTTACTTATCCAACTAACATATATCATTGCAAAGTGTCTTTTTGTGTGTATTACAATCATCCGGAGAAGTACTATACATGTGGGGCAGCAATTACTTGACTTGCAAGGCATCTCTCCCTACCTTTTATTCCACTTAGAATTGACCTCTAGGGGCTTCACTTCCATTTCCCTCCATCTCCATCTCAATCCCCCTAGGGTCACCGGGATCACCTCCCTAGAGTGACCCAGTCACCCTTGAAGTGTGGGACCTACATCGAGGTGACCTACAACTTGCGCTATAACAGGGCACATTATTGGAGCTAAAGGGGTACATGATCATCAAGAAAATATTTAGGCCATCATTAATTGGCCCACACCCAAAACACTCACATAACTCAAAAGCTTTCTTGGCATCTACAGCTATTATAGGAAGTTTGTCAAGGGATTCTCCCAACTTTGCGCACCCCTAACTAATTTGACCAAAAAGGGAGTATTTGAGTGGAGTGATGAAGCTCAATCAACATTTGATAAAATGAAAAAGGTGATGAGTACTTGCCCTGTGTTATCTCTACCTTATTTCTCTCAACCTTTCATATTGGAGTGTGATGCCTCTGGTGAAGGTGTTGGAGCTGTACTAATGCAGAATAGGCATCCCATTGCCTATGAAAGTTGCAAATTGAGGGGTCCTGAGCTACTATACACCATTTATGATAAAGAAATGCTAGCCATAATGCACGCTTTGGCCAAATTCAGGTAATATTTAGTTGGAGCAAAATTTGTGGTTAGAACAGACCATAACAGCCTCAAGTACTTCCTTGCGCAAAAAGACCTTAATGGGAGGCAAAAAAAATGGGTGAGCATGATCCAAGCATATAACTTTGACATAGAATATGTCAAGGGAAAGAATAATGTAGTCGCAGATGCTTTGTCTAGAAGGCCCTTAGCCTATTCCATGACCAACATATCAATGGACTCAAAATCTCTTCTATTGGTGGAGTATTCTAAAACCAAATTTGCATGTGAGTTGATGGATGGGCAGTTACAGGATGACAAGTACATGATCATTGATAACATTATTTATTATAAACGCAGGATCTATTTAGTTCCAAAATCTTCATTCAAGAAGAAAGTGCTTCAGGCATTCCATGACTCACCATTAGTAGGGCAACAAGGGTTTCTTAAGACATATAAGCAGATAAGGGAAAGGTTTTCCTAGAAGGGTCTCAAGGGAGAGGCCATGCACTACATCAAGGAGTGTACTACTTGCCAGTATAATAAAGATGAGCATAATCACTTGGCAGGCCTATTACAGCCTCTTCCCATTCCAGAGCGTAAGTGGGAATGCATATCTATGGACTTCATTACAGGAATTCCCAAAACATAAGAGAAAGATTGTATATTTGTGGTGGTAGACTGTTTGACTAAGTTTGCCCACTTGTATGCCATCACCATGGACTATAGCGCATCTCAGGTAGCTGAATTATTTTTCAAGGAGGTTTTTAGGTCGCATGGTCTACCCAAAACAATTGTCAGCAACAGGGACAAGAAGTTTATGAGCATATTTTGGCAGGAACTGTTTAGATTGGTAGGTATTGAGTTGACTCCTAGCACTAGCTATCATCCACAAACAAATGGGAAAACAAAAATAGTGAACAAATGGGTGGAAGGTTACCTCGGGAATTATGCAGCAAGGAAGCAAAAATCATGGGTCAAATGTCTCTATTTGGGGGAGTACTACTACAACATCACTCACCACTTATCCATTGGTATGTCTCCTTTCAAATCTTTGTACAGTTATGATCCCCTTACTTTTGTTGAAATTGTGTTTGGAGATAGCAGGGCTCCTATGGTCAAAGAATGGATACAGGAAATCCAAGACATCCTTAAAGAACTCAAAGACAATTTGCATAGAGCTCAAAACCAACAAAATTGTATGCAGACAAAAAGAGGGTGGAGCATACTTTTGAGGTAGGGTATTTGGTCTATTTAAGATTGCAGTGGTACAGACAAGCATCTATTAAGAAGAGTGGAGCTGAGAAACTCAAACCACGCTTCTATGGGCCCTACGAAGTGCAAAGGAGAGTTGGGCAAGTTGCATATGAACTAAAATTACCACCGGAGAGAAAAATCCACAATGTTTTCCATGTATCTTGCCTAAAAAGGGTTTTGGGACAACATGTTGTAGCTAATGAAGAGCTACCCCTAGTTGATGAAGAGGGACACTTGATTTTGATTCTAGAGGAGGTATTGGAGATAAGGGAGAAACAGCGAAGGAACAAGGATATCAAGGAGTACTTGGTCAAATGGAAGAATTTGCCTATAGAAGATGCAACTTAGGAAAGTGAACAAGTGCTACAGCAAACAGGTACAAAATTGCCTGTGGGCAAGCAATTTTCAATAGGGGAGACTATAATGTTCCCCTCTCCTTGACAAGACTATGGAGAACTTAGTAGTCTAGTCACCCCTCTAGACTATAGTCCAACAAGAAAAGGGGCAGCAAGCGCTAAAGATGTCACTAGGTGATTTAATGATATTTTATTAAAGTGACTAGGAAAAAGGGGAAAATGGTTATTGACTTAAGAAGAAATTAAAAACAACCACCTTTGTGAAAATCATGAAGTAACTCAACAAAGAAATAGAAGATGGATGTATAAAAGTGAGAGGAGGGCGTCTCGCTCATGATTCATGCTATTCTTCTATTGAGATCACTTGAGCTATGCAGCGTACATTTTGAGGGTTTTGAGTCAAGAAACCCTAGAGACGAGCAAGGAGGTGAAAGATTCCTCTGTTCCTGGTCCAAACTTGGTCAAGGAGGTGAAAGATCCCTCCCTCACCATTCTATTCAATCCATATTCAATCTAGGAAATATTTGTGCAAGCAGGGCGTAGTTGAAGGGTTTTTCCAGCAGGTTGGGTACATTAGTTGAAGGAGAAAGTATTTGATTTGCTTTGTGGAGGCCAGATCTTCAAGGAAATACACTACAGGAGTGATTTCCATCCCCATAACGCCCCTTTGCATCAGTGGTTGGAGGGTTTCCTCTTGCATATCTATTTTATTCTTCAATGGGGCATATTTACTAAAGAAGGCTGCACCAGTCCTTGAGGAGGAAGTGAGTTGGAGGGTTTGATCAGGGGGTTTGGCCCCAAAATTGTTCCAGAAGTTATCTACAGCTCCCGATCTACATTTTGGCAATAGGTCATCTTCAGGGAGGCCGAAATCTCTAGCTTTTCCAGCCAATGAGGGGCGCACTAGTACCAGATCTGAAGGTTATTGCTCATCCGGGAAAGAAATTGATCTTGTATATGTCTTCAGTCAGTTGTGGGGGATCTTGGAGACCCTATTTCTCTATATTATTGTATCTGAAGGGCACATGCATCTTTCGCTTCTTTATCTTTTATTCTATTGTACCAGGTCTACAAATCTATGTGTGGACGATTAGCTTATTATAATAAATAAAGGTCGGATCTAAAGCTTTTTCTGAAATATATTTGTTTTGTATTTCTTATATCTTGTGCTCTACTTCATTATTGTCTTTTATATGCTATAAACTCTTCATAAAACACCCAGAGTGTAACTCCAAATTAAAACCCTACAAAAACAAACAAACAAGTTCAGAAATTCATCCAAGTTCCCTAGCAAATCTGCTTGGGAACATTACAAAATATTCTCTTTATATCTTCTATTTCTTGGAAATTAAGAAATATTCTATGTAATACTAACTTATAAAAAATCAAGGAGTTAAATCAAACTTGGAAGCCATTTGTAGTAATAAATATAGATTGACATCTATTAGATATTGACAATAATAAATTCATAAATAAAACGTATCTTAGAGATTCACATTGCCCTTTGGCTCATAGCACAACATTTAAAGGAATCACGGTTCTCTAGAATGAAAAGAAAGGAGCATAATGCTTAAACGAAACCATAGGTGTGGATGGTCAACTGAATATTTGAAAAGAAAGGAGCATAATGCTTAAAGGAAATCATAGGTGTGGATGGTCAACTGAATATTTGGAGGTTAAGGATCTAATTTGGAGGTTAAGGATCTAGGGACTAGAATGTATGTGCATTGCTCTTCATGTTCCATTAAAAAGTTTTAAACAAGGTTTGGTTTTGGCCTAACATGTTGGATATTTTGCATGAAGAAAGTTCCCCTTTAACTTAATATGTGCACAAAATTTTAGTATAACATGAATGGAAAAAAACATAATAAAACTCAGATGAAGGAGAGAAATAATGACAAGAAGATTCTAAACCATGAGATATCATAGATGGAGGATATTTTGCATGAAGAAAGTTCCCCTTTGACTTAATATTTAATATGTGCACAAAATTTTAGTATAACATGGATGGAAAAAAACATAATAAAACTCAGATGAAGGAGAGGAATAATGACAAGAAGATTCTAAACCATGAGATATCATAGAGGGAGATTGAGGGCTCGACGTTTGCATGTTTGAGTAACATAGTTCTTGGTTTCGTGTTGCGATTCGTTTAATACCTCCATTTGCATTTTTTTCTTGGCTGGGCTATGATGGCTAGATTTCCTGCCTTTGTTATTTATTTGAGCCCATAATGGCTCAATCCAAACTTCATCCTTCTTTTACTGCATGAAATTGTCAATATGGTGCCAACCAAGCATCCACAAAAGGTTTGTATCGAAGGTTTATTAGAACATGATTCATCAAACCTCCTTGAAACAGATGAAGGTGCTATTGATATTTTATTTTTCGAGTATGAGAATATTTGCATAAAGTATGCACAAGTGACACATTGCTCTACTACTTTATGAGTTGTCTTATTCCAAAAGTCATGGTCAAGGCCTAGATGAGGAAGATCTGGGACCGTAGTGATTGGTAGTGTTAAAGTATACATTGTGTAACAAAAGGTTTCTCTCGGTTCTTCTTTCATGATTAAATGATTGTGAAGCAATTCTTTCTCGTTGACAAATTGATGGTTTGTAGAAACAACCCACTTCTGAAATGCACTTCTAAACCTTAGGGTAAGCTTGTTTTTCATTAACCAAAAGGGTTTTATAATCCTTGCCGTCATTGGAGGGTTTGCATGTAAACAGAACTTTTCAAAGTACTTGAGTAGGTTCTCATTCATGTTAATAGTAAAAGTTTATGTTGGCTAGTTTGTTATATCAAACTCCATAGCATATGTTTTAGATGTTGAAGCCCTACTCACAAGATCAGGGACTATTCCTTAATGATAAAGCCTAAGCCCTTAGAGCTTTAAACACCTTAATCTTCATTGATCCCTTAAGGACTTAAAGGAAAATGAGGACGGATAAACCCAAGTACTTAGGAAAAAATCTCAAGATGATAAGGTTGAGATGATACATCCAACAACCTATGACCATTCAGCCCTAGAATTTGGCGTCACATACCAATGATTGATTAAAGGTTCAATGATCCTAGCCTACAGATTTTTCTTGTCCTTGTTAAGGAGTCACACCTCACAAAAATGTAAACGTGAGATTGCATTCTTCTTCTCCACTTCATAACTTTTAAGATTTCCACGATCTCCAGGCTACACATTGGTGATTGGAAGTGAGAATTATGGATGATTATTTCACCCATGTCCTTAGCGTTCATAACTTTTAAGATTTCCACGATCTCCAGGCTACACATTGGTGATTGGAAGTGAGAATTATGGATGATTATTTCACCCATGTCCTTAGCGTCCATCTACTTCTGACTCTTTCAATGCCCTTGCTGGTTTGGGAGAGAATACAAAGTACTTGCCAAATTAATAGCTACCTGAAATCAATGGCGTGTATTGGGTTTTACCCGGGTTTCCTTTAAGTTATGGACCAGCAAAACCTGGACAACCAAATCTGCAGAGGCTTTCGACACATGGACGCACCACCTAATCGACAGTGGCTCCTCTGTGGATCCACTACCTTATCAGGCAACAAAAGACTATGGCACTCGAATCTACAGCTTTTGTAGCTGTTATGTCAGTGGACCAGTAAAAGAGAGAATTTGTAAGTTCATGGTTTATTTAACTCCAATCGAATACAACCCCCACCACCCTCATGACTGCGATCTAAGTTAAGGGCAACTGGCTACTGCAACTCACCTACAACAACTCCAAATCCTTTTTCGAAGTTCGGATTGCCTCACAAGCTAGGGTTTCGAAAGTCTTTAGAAGTTCGGATTGCCTCACCTCTTGAATGCACACACCTTGATCTAGTGTGGGATCAAGGTTACTTCATTATGGTTGGTTTAAGCTAATAGTCCTTGGGCTTGAGAAATGTGTTCATTATATAGATCCATATGCGGAGGAATTTTAGGATTCATAGAGTCTACTTGGTGTGTATGGTTATGGTAGAGGTAAGCTTTCCTATTAAATTGAGTCTTATTTCCCCTTCAATTATATTTGGCATAAGAATGCATGCTAAGTATTTGGCAAAATTACTGAACCAAGTATACGCACCAATTCTTTCATAAAATGCATGAATCAACAACTGTAATATTTTGTCATGATTTCTCCATTAGACACACTATCATGATCACATTCTCAACATACTCGAGTCCCTTGATTCCGATTGCTAATGATCCCAAAATAAAGGTTTGCAAAAAATGAAAAATGTGGTCAATATGTACATCAAGTTATTTACCTTTTAGAAATGTAACTAATTTCAATAGGCCTATGTTATTATAATCAAGTGTAAAGAATAACATAATTTTCTAGAGCATTATATGAAATTAAAAGAATACAAAGAGCTCAAGAATTATTTGAATGATGATAATATGATGATGCACGCCCCTTATGAAAAGAGCACATATTTCGATAAATGGTAGAATTTCGCTAATAGACTGGGAATATCAAACAAGTTACAACTGTAACTAGATAGAATAAAGAAGGTCTTTCATAAATGGATTAGGAAAAATTCTAGAACTTGAATAAAAGAAGATAGAATAACTTCTTCCTTTTAAATAGAAATAATGCAGAATATTTAATATTGTTTGCTACAATTCATCTTTTGCACAAACTAGTGAAGCTTGGAAGCACATCTTCGAAGAATTTAAACAAGCACATATTCGAAGAATGCTACCCTGTTACTGCCAAATTTCCTTCAACTAGGTTTGTGACAAGTACGTCATGAATTTCCTTCAGCTGCTGCTCTATACATGTTTCATGAATCAAAGCAGTACGAATATAGGATTTTATGGTTAAAATATCTTCCTTTTTAAGCTTACTGGCATCTTCTGGGTTGTCAAAAGAGGATAACACCACAGCAATATCTCCATCTACTGACATTGGCTCCAAACCAGCTGTTTTCATGTCATTGTAAACCTTCACAGCCATTTCGGATTTTCCATGCTTGCAGTATGCATATAGGAGAGCCATGTAAACATTGGCATTGAATTTCAAGCCATATTCTAGAAGTTCTTTGAAAAGGGATCCAGCTTTTTCAGGGTCATCTGAAGAACCAATCCGGTAGAGTAAAGCAGTGATAGTCGTGTTGTTGGGACAAATTCCATCACGCAGCATGCTTCGAAACAGTTTCAAAGCTGAATCATATAGGTGACTACTAGAAAGTTCCATAATCAAATTTGAGTATGTCATTAGATTTGGTTTCAAACCAGTGTCTTTAATAACACGAAAAGCCCTGTGAGCTGTTCTGAATTTCTTTTGTATTGAAGCAAACATGATGAGCTCATTGTATACTTGTAATGGTAGCTTAATACCTTCCTCCTTCAGTTCATGCAACAGCTTCATTGTGGTTAAGAATTTCTTTGACTTCGTCAACCTCAAGACAAGAGCAGAAGAAGTGTGTTCATCATGCTTAAACCCTGAATTCTTCAACCAATAATAAAATTCTGATGCAATGCGTACATTTTTCACTCGCTTGATCACCAACACTACTTGATGACTCTTCCAGTCCACAGATGCGGCCTCTAGAGCTGCAACAGTAACTGGTGTCCAAATCTGAAGGCTTTTTGTGATCTCAGAAATGCTAAATATACCACGCTTATTATCCAGCTTCTGATGTTTGATTCCTGGAACAGTCTTCAAGAACGGTTCAAAATTCAGAAATTTAGCCCGACTCTTCTCATCGGGCCAAAGTGCGTGTGCGATTACTATGGCTTCCTTCTCCTTCCCCTCTTTGACTAAGCGGTATATTACATCAGAATAAATAGGACCGGCTGAAAAGCTATATTCTTTCATTTCCTTAACAAGATCCTTTACCATTTCAATGTCACCTGCCTTTGCATATGCCTCCATAAACAAAGCATATATAGGAGGACTGGGATGAATCTTCATTCTTTGCATCTTTTTAAATATTTCAAAAGCAGCATCTAGATTGCCAGCTTCATAGAGAGTTTTCATGAGAATGTTGAAAGTTATGACATTAGGGAAAACTTGTTCTTTTACCATTTCACTATAGATTTCTGCCAGTTTCTCATATTGCTTGCCTTTGGCAAGAGCACCAATCATAGCAGTGTACAATACCACATTAGGTTTGCAATTGTTCTCCTTCATCAGATTGTAGATATTGATTGCATTATCAATGTCACCGGCCATTTTGTATGCATGTATGAGTTGAGTGTATGTCACAACATCCATATCACATCCATTTTTAGACATATCCTCCATAATTGAGTTCATTTTCTCTATATCTCCAGCCTTTCCGAAGATACCTATCACTGCATTGTATACAGATACTGTTGGCTTGAATCCATCTTGATTCATAATCCAATTGAAAAAACCCATTGCAACCTCAGTAGGCATCCTTTCATTCAAAACCATGGCTACAATTCTTGGAGTATAGATACCATCCAGCCTCTCCAATCTGCTCACTGTTGATGAATTCCATCCATCTGCCCGTAGTTGCTGGTATATTTCATCAACTAGCTTGGGCCTTCTAGAAAGCCCACTAATACCTCGAGAACAATGAAAAACAAACGCATGTAATGCACCTGGGTTATTTGATGCAGGAGATAAATTATATGAACCAAATAGTTTCAAAGCAGGCAGCAAGTGAAACTGCAATCGGATGGCTGGAATATTACTCATAAACACAGGTTGCAGGATATGGCGTTCAAGCTTGTGATACATGATGAGAAAGCCTGCAAAAAGGAGAGTTGACAATTGGAAAAATTAGGCAGGTGACTGTACAAAAGCAAAAGTGAGAAATGAGAATAATAAAATGATAAATCAACTGTTTATCTCATAGATAAATGATGCAAATTAAAAGATCCAAATC
>SNQJ01S0018143.1:231663-263781 GCA_010110895.2 Picea sitchensis | reverse complement strand
TAACTAAACATGCACTAGTGAGAGTTTAGTTAATCAGTGAACTCACATGCAACTGAAGATTCTCCACGGTTAACTACATGCATGTCAGTTCCAATGGAGATCCAGTTGAGATAATAGGTGAAAGGGACAATTTGGCTATCAGTTGTGATTTGTTCACACATGCAGTGAATATGCTTATGAGCATGTGCAAATGAGGTAATTGCAATTCATTCGATTCATTGTGATAATTCGGATTGTAGAGTTTGTGTAGAGGAGGCAGGCTGTCTGGACACAGGAATTGGCGCATGTATTTGCTAATTTGTGTATGACAGTGTGAGACGATTGTATTGTACTAAGAGCTCTTGGATTAGAGTTTTGTATGAGATTGTTTCATGATTCATGATATACATAATATATGATAGTGGGGTTTTTAGCTTTACGCTTTCCCGGTAAAACTTATTGTGTTATGTGTTATTGATATTTCACTTTGTGCTTATGGTTGTGATCGTGGTTTAAATTGCTTCCGCAAAAGTAATAGTAGAAGCAATTATATATTTAACAATAGCAGAACTTGTTAGATCAGGAGAATCGCAGGAATACTCATTTGGGTATCGAAATTTCTACATTAATGACTCATTGAACTAGTAAATATACTATAAATAGATGATAATTAATACATTAAACTAGTAAATAAACTAGATCAACTAATTAATGACTAAGAGAGATACTAGTAAATTTTAATCATATTATAAAGCACTTCAAATATAACTATTGGTCATCTCCCAAAAAAATAGTAGCTTATATATATTTTTTACTTGTTTTGGAAATAACAAATTAGTCAATTTGTACTAATGAAGTAGTTAGGATTTTGAGAGTGAGAAACCATTTATAAAGGTATAATGTTGTATAATGTTTTCCCAAGTGATTAATAAAGTGTATTGGATATTTCTCAATTATAGGTTTCCTTCTCGGAGAGGCAAGTGAACATTTCTCCCCATTTGCAATATCAGTAATTTGGTTCTATTTTATTTTCTTTCAATAGTTACATTTATGCCAATATTACTATGAATTTTATGAATTTTGTGTTTAAGATATTATGGGACACCACATTCATAGTAATGGAACAGAAAATAACTTTATTCATGACTTCATTCTAGCATCATAATAATCATTCCATATGAAATATAACCATTTTATTAAAAACAAATATTTTATTTATTCATTTATATATAGATACAAGTACAAATAACCTATCTATTACAAATATTGTTTTGATTTGGATATCACCAAACTTGATTGAACCAAAGAGGAATTCTCTGAGACAAAACTCAAGTACAACATATGTTGGTGTACATGCATCATTTCCCCTCACATGCAATTTTTTTCTCTCCTAGAGAACACTTCATGTTCGTCCCTAAATTCTAGAGAGTTATGTCAGGATAGGAGCACTTCTCTCCACCATTGTAGAGTGAGATCCTATTTTCTAGGAAGCTAATTCCTATTCTCTAGGAATAAGTTTATACTTGCGGAGGATTTCTAGGAATGAAAGCACATGGAATAACTTGTACTCAACTTGGCTAGTAAAATCCAAGTTAACTCCCTCATGTAAGTACACTTCACTTTGATAATTAGGGCATGCATGATATATCAGGATTTTCATGAAGTTAAGCCTAATATAATTTCATTAACAATTCATATCTATTGCATTAAATTTTGCATTACATTGTATTCATTCGTTATTTCATTCTTATTCTTAGATGACCATTTTTCTTTCTATAAGTTAATGACAATTACATTTCTCCAATTATTGTTCTTCTCTTATCCTCTCTCAAATTGTTAATTGTATTTCTTCTGAATTATATTCTATATCCTACTGGAGGTTGATCAGTTGAATCTTACATGGTATCATAGATTGGTTGAATCTAAGGGAGACATATACACGGTTTTAGGTGGAAGACACAAATCATAATGAACTAGAAAGGATGGATTAGTCTCAATAGAAAATCCTCACACCATTTAACTACTATGAATGGAAGAAACAGGTGGTTATTCTCTTGTGGAGTAAATGTGTATACAAGATCGCAACAGGAACTAAGATTGAACTAGAATCTACTATTGTAAAGACAAAATGGTTTAATCGAATGAGTGTAGCATATGGATTATTATCTCTCTCTATTTCTCTCGATCACTTATTCCACATAGAATATGAAAAAACACCCAATGAAGTATAGTACAATATGGAAGGACTCTTCAAGATGTAGGATGTTTTTTGAAGACATCAGTTGGAGAATGAGCTCATTAGTTTGATCCCAAGAAACTTCGATATTGTCCATGATTTCTTCAACAAGTTTAAATCAATATTGTTTCAACTCAATTTATGTGGCATAGACAATATGGAGAAGGAAGAGCAACACATTCTCTGAATTTTTTCAAAATTGGGTCTTGAACACTCAAATTTGGTTTCTACATTCCATGCAACAAAATACACATTTGGAGCCACTTGGAAGATTCCTTCATTGGATGAGTTTTCTTCCACTTTCACCCAAGAGAAAGATAAACTTGTTCAATTGGGTTTTGTAAAGATAATAAAGGTGCATGTACTTCCTACAAATGAGGTAAGAAATATTAGAAACAAACTTAAATAGAAATTCAAATGCAAGAAAGACCAATATTAGAAGAAGGAGCTCAATCCAAAATCTACATGGGAGTCCCCCAACTCTAAAATTAGGAAGAAAACAAGGATAATGTGATATGTTCTTACTACAAGAAAACCAATCATGAAGAACATGCTTGCATGAGGAAGTATATTGATTAGATGATTTATATTCTTGTGAGACATAATATCAATAAGAAGGATGAGAAATCTTAAAAAACACAAGATGATAATGGAAAATATAAGGAAACAAGTCATGAACTTATTGTTGAATCTTCCTCATTATCTACATGGTTTGTCGATTCAGGAGCCTCAAACCATATGGCCTCCTCATAGGAAATATGTACATATTTGTATCCATGTACCATTCCTACCATATTAATGGGAGATAATGCACATGTTCAAGTATGTAAGAAAGGCGCCATTGATTTATATAATGGAATTTTTTAAATTTAATTCATGTATCTTCCTTGTCCATCAACCTTATTTCCATCTATGAGATCACCCATTTAGGTACCAATAAGTGAGTGGATTTCACACCTAACCCAATAGTCATTAAATAAATTTATGATGGAACAAAGGTGGTGGTTAGGAAAGTAGATCACCAATGCAAGTTGTATGTATTTTATAATTTTATTAAAAAAACACATTCTACTATAACACAATGTGATGAAGTAAGTAGGTTGTGGCATGAAATATTTGGTCAGCATAACTATCGTTATTTGTAGCATCTCGACAAATAGGGTAAGGTAATATGATTTCTAGAGATTGAGTATTATGATGGTGTTTTCCAAGGCTTCATTCTTGGAAAGTGTAATATCCGAGATACGGCTAGTCTAGGAATCTCTGCTAATATGTGTGTATGATTAATTATTTACAGCATATAAATGAGCATGCAAATAACAATTACGACAAAATACTGCAAATATTATATTATGATATCTTTGCAGAGTACACATTTAGAATGTGGATGAATAAAATAAATCACTTGGCTAGATCAATGACAAAAGGATCTTAGCCAGAATACAATAAGTAAACTAAAACAATAGTACCCGATATTGAAGGAATTTTGCGATATCAATGGATGATATGTAGAATCTGTTGCAAGCTATGGAAGCTCATATAGCAAGTGCTGCAAGTTTAGAAAGTCCCAAATGGTGCTCCTCAAAACTGTCCCAAATAGTGTGCCCTGTTGTCCCTCTTAGATTTAGTGACTGAACGACCTTCTGTTGGTATATCTAGACCCGAGATGGATCCCCTTGGGGAAATGTTCCCCCTCTTCTACTGGAAAAATGCACCCTAGTGATTCCACAGTTGGAATAGGTTGATATGTGTCTCAAAAAGATCGTCCTAGCCTACTGTGAAATGGGTCGGAAGGATTTCCATGGATCTGATATGATGATCACTCGGGAACCCCAAATGTGTCCTCCCCAAGTGTCACAACCCCAACGGTTGGAAAATGCATCCCAAATTATTTATATTTCGGAATCTGACGAGAAACTAGGAAAACGATGTGCCTTTCCTTCCTCTCAATTGGGTCGGAAGGGAATTTTTGGATTCTCCTTGTATGGGACAAGTCGAATCAATACCTCCTCAGAAATTGTAGCCTCACCCTGACTAAGTGCGCCCTTGCTGCTGGAAAATTTATAACTGTTGTTGAAGAATGATGGAATACATGTGTGATCTTCCTGGTGACTAGGGTGTGTGTCTAAACACTAAAATAAACCACAAGTGTATTCCTCCTGGAATCCACTGAGCTCTCTCTCTTAAGATGCGCCTCTCTCCTCGATGACAAGTCAATATCTGCATAATGATGAATTAGGTCGCTTTACCTTCTCTTATAGCTTCCTGAAACCCTTATTCATTGTTAACTCTAATTTTAGCTCATATGCTCTATTTTTATCTCAAGTTGTCTTAAAAGCGCTTTTAGCCACTTTTATCTCAATGTCACTCTCAAATTATAACACCCTTGGCTGGAATGACCTCTAGTAACCCCGTTTACCCCTTTATGGCCCTATATATAGTCTAATGGGGTTGTTTAGACCATTAAGCCTCATTTTTGGATCTCCTATTTGGAAAGGGACATTACATTCCTCCCTTCCCGAAATTGCTTATCCTCAAGAAATACTAATCCAAGGTGTTGCAACACATGCTCGCTCTCCCAAGTAGCATCCTCTACTAGAAGCCATATCCATCTAATCAAACACTCTATGATGACCCTTCTCCTAAGTTTATTCTCTCCAAACTCCAATACCTCCTCCTAAACCAACTCCAATTGTCCCTCCTCGTCCAATGGGGGAAGCTCCTCTGATGTGTTGATGAACTTTCCCACCTCCTTATTGAGGCAAGATACGTGGAACACGTTATGATTATTTCTCCCCTTTGGAAGATTTATCTCATAAGAAAACTCGCCTACCTGATGCATGATACTATAAGGTCCATAAAATCTTGACTTGAGCTTCTTGGCCCCAGCCTTCTTAAGAGATTATTATCTGTAAGGTTGGAGTCTCAAGAAAGACAAATCCCAAGCTCAAAGTTGTGCTCTATCCTGTGCCTATCTGCACTCATATTCTGTCAATTTTGTGTTGTATGCAGGTTGTCCTTTAGCAATTTGAGAATCTTCTGACTCTCTGTGATCCAATCCTTGGCCTTGGGAGCTCTACTCTCCCTGAAAACCAGGTCTACAAAAATGGGAGAATCATACCCATACAATGCTCATAAGGGTATCATACCAATCGACATGTGGAAAGTGGTGTTGTAACAATGCTCTCCTAAATGTAGCCACCTGACCCATGTTCTTTGATGTCCACCCATATAGTTCCTCAAATACCCTTCAACCCACTTGTTGACAATCTTGGTCTCCCCATATTTCTGAGGGTGATAGTTGGTGTTGGGTGTCAACTTTGTCCCCACCAATCTAAACAACTCCCTACAAAATTTCCTAATAAATCGATTGTCCATGTCACTGATGATGTTCCTCGACAACCCATGAAGTTTGAAGACCTCTCTAAAGAATAACTCAACTACCTGGGTTGCAATGTACTCTTTCGGTATGTCATAGAAGTGAGAAAACTTGGTCAATATTTCGACCACTACATATATGCAGTCCCTACCTTGGAACTTGGGCAGGCCTACGATGAAGTCCATCGATATGCTCTCCCATTTCTTCTCCGGAATGGAAAGTGGTTGAAGTAGCCCTGTTGGAAGCATATGATCTGACTTGTTCTTCTAACAAGTCACACACTCACTGATGTACCTCATAATGTCCTATTTGAGGCCTTTCCATGAGAACCTCTCCCTGATATTCCTGTAGGTTTTAAAAAAACCTTGATGGACTGCTAGTGGTGAATCATGAATTGTTGCGAGGATCTTCTTATTGAGCCCTAAATCTGGTATTAAGTAGACTATGTCCTTATAGAATATGAAATCTTCAATGACCTTGTACCTGTCATCCTGAATTTTTCCATCTAGTACCTCACAAGCGAACTTATTCTTGGAATATTCCACTAACAAGTGGGATTTCCAATCTGCTAAAATCTCCATCAAAGAACATGTCATAGGTCTCCTAGATAGCGCATCGAATACAATGTTCTTCTTCCATTTGACATACTCTATGTCAAAGGCAAGGGCCTTCACCTTCGTAACCCATTTATGTTGGTTCTTACTGATATCCTTCTACTCAAGGAAAAGCTTTAAGTTGTTGTGATCTGTTTTGACCACAAATTTGTTTCCCACCAAATATTGTCTGAATTTGGTCAAGGCATGCATGATTTCCAGCATTTCCTTGTCATAAATGGAGTACAAACTCTCAGGTTCACTGAGATTCCTTCTCTCAAATTAAATGGGGTGACCTCCCTACATAAAAAATTCCCTGATACCCTTGTCAGACGAATCACACTCTAGTATAAATGGTAAAGTGAAGTTTGGTAGTGCTAACACTGGACATGTGCCCATGAATTTCTTCATGTGATCAAATGATTTATCTGATTCATAGGTCAAGATAAAATCCCCATGTTTGGTGAGATCTGTTAGTGGTGCTCCAAGCTGAGGAAAACCCCTAACAAACCTCATGTAATAGCTGCATAACCCGAAGGAGCTCCTTAAATATGTCACATTCCTAGGTGTTGGCCAATCCAGAATGACCCTGATCTTCTCCTGGTGTACCTATACCCCATGTGCACTTATGATGTGTCCCAAGTAAAGTATCTCTATCATACCTAAATCACACTTGGAATCTTTGGAATATAGTGATTTCACCTCCATGATGCTCATTACCTCATCCAAATGCCTCATATGCTCCTGCCATGTCTTGTTGTAGACCAATATGTCATTGAAGAAAAACAACATTGATTTCCTCAACTGATCCCTGAATATGTGGTTCATGCAAGACTAAAATGTAGTTGGTGCATTGGTTAGCCCAAATTGCATAACTAGAAAATCGAAATGACCAAAGTGACATCAAAATATCATCTTCTCTATGTCCTGGTCTCATATGTTGATATGATGATACCCAAAGTGTAGATAAATCTTCAAGAAGAAAACCTCCCCATGCATTTCATCCATCAACTCGTCAATGAGAGGGATAGGATATTGGTTCTTGATAGTTTTATTTTTTAAGGCTCGGTAATCAATGAACATCCTCATGGTACAATCCTTCTTGAGAAATAAGACAACTAAATAAGCGAATGGACTGCTACTCGGTCTGATGTGTCCCATCGCTATTAATTCCTTAATTGCTTTATCTATCTCATACTTGAACCTCCTAGGATGATGATAGGGTGGTGTGATCATAGTGTTGGCCCCCTCCACCAAATCTGATCCAGCTGGATATCGGTGGCCTCCCACCTTTTCAGACTGGCTCAAAACTATTTTCTGGCAATTTTGGCAATTTACTATTTTTAGCAGTTTTTCAGGTCCTGAACTTCTGGAGCCATTTTGAGGCCCTAAAATGTTGTAGTCCTCAGATAGATCTTTCCAATGGGCTATCATATGTCTAAAATGGAGATCGTATGCAAAAGTTACGACCCAGGGAAGTTGATGTACCAACTTACCCAAACGGGGCCCACATGACTTTTAGCGCTTCATCTCCCAGGGTTAGGTTTTTGGATGTATAGGATTTTTTGCATTCCCGTTTATTGTAAAAAGGCCTCCAGAGCTCATTGTAATCATCTTCTTACGAATGCGAGTAGCCGTCACATCTCTTCTCAGAGATAAGTTGCCACCATTCTAGTGAGTCTTTCATTGATTCTCGCAGATGTTGCCACCTTTTCATTCTAGTGAGCTCACTGTATTTTACGCCTCTATACATTTCCTCGATTAATAGAAATCGTATTATCAGAGATATATGTGTTTCTATGGTTGCATCTCCTCGACATTTCCTCTTTATATTATTGAATATCTTCAATATCTCTCGCATTTCTTTATTATATCTCCGCTCATTTCGCATTTAAAATAACTGATCAAGGTATCGAGCAGTCAGCTTCTTGATCGCTTTTTCGCTACGTCCCTAATGCAGGTCCGGTGCATAACAATTTGGGTCTCGAGCTTGTATTTATTGAATACAATCACTCTTGTACATCCAACAAACCCTCAATGGTGGAAGAAAAGAAAATCGACGGAGCGTATCGATCCTATCAATCTCGCTGTTTCGAGCAAGCTCTCACACCTAATAAAGGGATCTTAAAATGATGGAGAATTTGCCCACATCCTTAAACGCCATCCGATAGTATCAGACACATATTCATCAAGCCGCCCACTTTGAAGAACCACCTTCAAGGTACAAGTTAATTTTGATATTCTCAGATTTGAAGGACGATAGATGTAAAGCCCTAGAAAAATGGTTAACTCGCTAGAAGGTTATTTCTCCTGCTCATAATTTTTCCTGGACAAAGAAAATATCACCTCCTCACTCCTTAAAGCTCTCCTCACAATAAAACATTGGTGGAAAAATTACTGAAAAGTTCACGAGGAGTCTAGGATATATAATGATCCTTAATTTTGGGATTTCTTTTTGTGGATGCGAAGGAACGATACCCCTGTTGGAAACTATGAGGACCAAGACATTGAGATGGACCACACCGCTGCAAGAGAGGGGCTACAGCTTTTGAGCGCTCCACCACACCTTCCATACCCTTGTGCACCAATATGGTACTTCAAAGACCCGAGCTTAATATTTGGTTCTGAAATACCGCGGCGCTCTACACAAATACATCCAACCGGAATGGATTTTCCGACATCTCATCACTCTGGCATACTTATCGATATGTCAAGTAAAATTGAGCAGAATTTAGCACCGTAACAAACGGAATTGGTCCGCAAATCCACAACAACCAGAGTATGAAAAATACAACCTGCATAAACAAATTCTAAAACCAGTCCAAGACACAGAAAAGAAGGGTCAATGGAAGACAAAGAAGGACACCGGAAAATGGTGCTGATTTCCAATAAAGACCTCGAACAACACCAATGAATGTCGCCTTAAAAACGCTTCACAGTGGTCGGTGATCAAAGACAAGGATTAAATCCTGATTCAATCTGATTCTGAAAATACCGGTAAAAAACATATCATCGACGCATCTCCACTCATTGGTTCGACCGCAGAAATTCAAACTAGAAGAACCAACAGATCCGTAAGAGGGGGGAGCTCTTTCATTCACATATGTGGGTGAAGGGGACCCCACTCATATTTTATTGTTGATAGCGAAGCCGTAAGAACCTCATTCGCCAGAGCTCATCAAACAAGCTTGGGATTGTCGACAACACCCACACCCGCAACCATACACGTGGCTTCGCTTCAAGGATGAGATCTTCGTGGTTTACCAACAAGCATGCATTGTCATATGGCATCCAACCTTCAAGGATGAGGTATTATGTGATGCTGCCCCACCAGATGTCTCACATGTTCTCTTTGGGCCAGCCATATATGTGGAAACTCCATGCTATATAAGTCTCAATCTCATAGTGTCATTATTAATTGGGGTCATCTCTACAGGATACCGTGAGGTAGTTCCAACTACCCATTCCCACTTAAACGCTACCGCAAGGTAGTATCTCATACAATAAAAATTCATCTTCTTCACAATCTGTTCAAAGGTGAACAAAAAAACACCGCAACCACCGCAACCTCAGTCTAGGCACCTTCTTTTCAACAGAGGCAGGTCGGCAAGATTGAATCCAAGCGCAAGGATTCATTCTACACACAGTCATATAAAATAGCTAGACTGGTTAAAAAGGTCCAAACCTTCCACCAAAGGTTCAAGTGGATAGCCTCACCAAGCTAAGCAGCCACATTCAAACAAGACAAGCAACCAAACCAAGATGCAAATTCAACAAATGTTTTTCCCTCTCCCTCGAACACTCAACGCATCGAGACACTGCTTCCTAAGGAGGGTGATTGATCCAGGTGGATGTATCTGCGGCCACCCACCTTTTCTTCGACCGGGCTCAAAACGACTTTCTGGCAATTTTGGCAATTTACTATTTTTAGCAGTTTTTCGGGTCCTGAACTTCTGGAGCCGTTTTGAGGCTCTAAACGACGCCTTTTGGGGTATGTTGCGGTTTAAAAATTTCATTATGAAATTTTTTGGAAAATGTTGTAGTCCTCGGATAGATCTTTCCAATGGGCTATCATACGCCTATAACAGAGATCGTATGCAAAAGTTATGACCTCGGGAAGTTGATGTACCAACTTACCCAAACGGGGCCCACATGACTTTTGGCGCTTCATCTCCCAGGGTTAGGTTTTTGGATGTCTAGGACTTTTGGCATTCCCGTTTATTGTAAAAAGGCCTTCAGAGCCTCATTGTAATCATCTTCTTGCGAATGCGAGTAGCCATCACATCTCTTCTCAGAGATAAGCTGCCACCATTCTAGCGAGTCTTTCACTCTGTATTTTAACAGTCTCTGTACATTTCTCTTATTAATAGAAATCATGTATTACTGTATATATGTGTTTATGGTTGCATCTCTGATACATTTCTATTATATTATTGAATATTTGCAATATCTCTGTACATTTCTTTATTTTATCTCCGCTCTCATTTCGTGCCGAAAATAATCCGGATCAAAATCAATGGTCTGCTCAAACGCCCTGTCAGGTGTTATCCCTGGTCGAATCAAACCAAAAACCTGTTGATGTCATCCCAACAAGTTCCCGATCTCTTCTTGATACTTTTTTTGACCCTATGAATCCTTTCGCGTAGTGATCAAGCACTCTGCGACATATGCTACCTCCCCATGTCTGAATATCCTCTCCATAATTT
Organism: Picea sitchensis; assembly: GCA_010110895.2. Taxonomy (NCBI): domain Eukaryota; kingdom Viridiplantae; phylum Streptophyta; class Pinopsida; order Pinales; family Pinaceae; genus Picea; species Picea sitchensis. The sequence continues at coordinate 252,888 of SNQJ01S0018143.1, read as the reverse complement.
TGGTTGAAATTTTTTTGAGTGCTCCTGTCGCCATTCCCCTCAGAACAACCCTCTTACCTTCACTACCTCTGAACCCCATCTCCAAGGTTTGGTAGTTGGTGGTGATGTTTTCCAATGTGATCAACCACTGGACTCCCAATACCACGTATGTGTCAGATAGGTCAACCACATAAAATGTTTCTCTCACTATGTAGTTTCCTAAATTTATATACAAGTCCAAAACTCTATCTAGACACTCCACTATATGGCCATATGCTACTGCAACATCAAACCCCTCAAACTCCTCTGTTCAAAGTGCCCGTCTCGATACCAATCAAGCGTTAATGAAGTTGTGGGTGGCCCCACCATATATCAAGGTGATTTCTCATTGTCCCTGAATAGTCCCTCTGATATGGAGGGTATCATACTTGGGGACACTAGAAAGGGTCGCTATGACTCCTCCCTTTACCGGTTTTTGTATATTATCCTTCTCATGAGGATGTGGAACTATCAGTGGGTGGCTCCCTGCCGGTGTTGGTGGTCTATGGGGAGGTTGCTCCTATGCATGTGTTGGCTCCTCCTCTAAGCTAGTGGATCCACTTTCATGCTCCTCCTCCTCACTATCCACATTGTCTTATGCCACCTCAATATAATGAATCTCTCCCTTTCCCATGCACCTGTGGCCTGGGACCGAAGGGTCTTTGTATGTGAAGCAAAGTTGCTTCCTCATAAGCTCTCACCTCGTCTCATCATTTAGCTTCTCATTTCCCTTCCATTCTCTCTGGAATGGATTCCTATCTCGGTTCCTCTGTGGTATGAAGGGTTTGGAAAAGGGTTTAGTCTTCAGCGTTGAGTCTACCAAATTTTGAGTGCGTATTATGGAATCCTGTAAGGTGTGAGACCTGTATTCCTTCACCAATCCTCTCAAGGGTTTTGTGAGCCCCTCTGTGAATAACATGATCAGTTTAGGCTCAGATAAATCGATCACTACCACTGCCACCCACTAAAACTCTATGATGAATGCCTATGCTATGTCAGTTTGTCTCAACTGGGCTAGATCCATGAAATGGATCTTTGGATCCCTCCTGTCAAACATGTCCATGAGTCTTTCTATGCACTCCCTCTATGATGTGACTATGTCCCAATGTCACCAGTCCATGATGCCACCACTCGTGTGCCTCACACTCCAAGTATAGGGTAGAGAAATTGATGTCTTCTGTCTTGGTCATCTTGTTGAGCTTGTAGTACGTGTCTAGATTTTGTACCCAAGCTCTAGTTGTGCATTTGGATGATCCTTCAAAAAACGGTGTAGTGAGTTTACCAACTTTCCGGATGAAATCAATGTTATGTCCTTGTTGCTATTGTTGTCCTCCTCTCCGAGGCTCTCTGGGGAGGTTCTTGAGTCTGAGTCCAAAATACTCGACCAGGGTCATGTCCTAATGGAAGTCATGGCCCAATGATGCATATTCCATCCTATACTCTGCAATGTCCTCTGCCTGAGTGGGAGATCTATGTGCTATCGGTTGTTGTTTTGCTGCTGCGGTGTCCCTCTAGAAACTGGGGAACAATGGCCTGGGAATCCTATTTGAAGAGGTGTATGTGTGAGTAGGTGATTGGGGTATACTACCTACCCCTGAGCTTCCCTGTGCTACATGTGGGGCTTGTGTGCCCAATATAGCCAATCTATCAGCCATTTGTGCCAAAGACTGAGTCATGGCCTGTTTATTGACTACCATATTGCTTAGTACCAGCATGAAGGTGGCCTTTGGTTCCATGGAGGCCTTACCACTTCCCTATGGTCTCTCATATCTATCTCCTAAAATCCTCTTTGCCTCATGCTAAACCTCATACTTTTCCCTTCTCTTTGCTTCCTTGTGTGCCTCTTCCTCTTCTTCTATGCTAGGAGGAAAATGGGGGAAAATAGAGATAGGTCTTCCCTCTTTACCTCTGTTGTAAGTGACATATTCATCAACTACATGCTCATGGCCCCCTGGTTCCTCTACTACACTCATTGTCTTTAGTCACAGGATGGAAGGACTAAAGCTCTTATACAACTTTAATATCCTAGATTCGGCTAGTCTAGGAATCTCTGCTAATATTTGTGTATGATCAATTATTTACAACATATAAATGAGCATACAAATAACAATTACGACAAAAGACTGCAAGTATTATATTATGATATCGTTGTAGAGTACAAATTTCAAATGTGACTGAATAAAATAAATCACTCAGTTATATCAGTGACAAAAGGATCTTAGCCGGAATACAATAAGTAAACTAAAACAATAGTACATGATACTGAAGGAATGTTGTGGGATCAATGTATGAGATATAGAATCTACTGCAAGCTACAACAACTCATACGACAACTATTGCAATTATGGAAAGTTTTCCCTGGTGGCTAGACCTCTCGGATCAACCTGAAAAATGTCCCAAACAGTGCACATTGTTGTCCCTCTCAACTCTAGTGACCGACTAGCCCTCTGCTAGTATGTTTGGAATCCAGATGTATCCCCTTGGGGAAATGTGCCCCTAGTGATTCCACTATCAGAATTGGTTGATATGTGTCTCAAACTGATTTCCCTAGCCTATTGTGCAATGCATTGGAAGTATTTCCCTAGATTTCATCTGATGATCGCTTGGGAACCCCAAGTGTGACAACCTCAATAGCTAGAAAATGTGCCCCAGATGATTTCTTCATCGGAGTCTGACGAGAAACTGGGAAAAAGATGTGCCTTGCCTTCATCTCAACTGGGTCAAAAGGGAATCTCTGGATTCTCCCTCGATGGGACAAGTCGACTCAATACCTCCTCAGAAGTTGCACCCTCACCTTGACTAAGCATGCCCTTGATGCTGGAAATTGTATAACTACTACTGAAGACTAATGGAAGAGCTGTGTGATATTCCCGGTGACTAGGGTGTGTCTCTCAACACCGAATTCAACCACTGGTGTATTCCTCCTGGAATCCACTGATCTCTCTCTCATGAGATGCGCATCTCTCCTCAATGACAAGTCAATATCTGCATAATTATGTGTTAGTTCGCTTTACATTCTCTTATAGCTTCCTGAAACCCTAATTTTTTGTTGAATCTAATTTTATCTCATATGTTCTATTTTTAGCTCAAGTTGGCTTAAAATCTCTTTCAGTCACTTTTAGCTCAATGTCACATTCAAATTATAACACCCTTGGATGGAATGACCTCTAGTAACCCTATTTTCCCCTTTATGGCCCTGGCTATAGTCTAATGGGGTTGTTTAGACCATTAAGCCTCCTTTATGGAGCTCCTATTTGGAAAGGGACATTACAAAAACCATACAAAATAAAAATATGAAAAGGTAAAGGCATGGAGAGTCTCATCGGCTCTTGATCTTGTTTATAGTAATATCACAAGTCCATCTCCTCACCCATCCATGAGTGGGACCAAGTACATTTTCACCTTTATTGATGTTTGGTCAAGTAACACATGGGTATACTTTCTCAGGAATAAATTAGAGTTTTTTGAGTGTTTCAAAGACTTGAAATCTCTTGCAAATAATTAGTTAGGAAAATGAATAAAAATATTGCATATATATATAATGGGGGAAATTATATGAACAAATATGTCCAACACCTATGTGTAGAGGCATGTATTGTGGTTCTACACTCACTTCACCAAATCCTTCCTGACATCTATATCTTTACAAAATCCTTCACCGAGTATAACTTCACAGAGTTATGATCTCACTTAGTAGTGAAGGAGACATCTACTTTACAGTAGACTTCTTAGTCTACACTTCAATATCCTCTCTCGGGGGCAAGGTTTCTTCTCACTAGTTTATACCTCTTTCCTCACCTTTTGGGGATATTGTTTTGTACTTGGGTACCGAAAAATGGCTATATATTTTTGAAACCCAATTTTTTCATTCATCATACTCACCTAAGGTAGTCTTGGGAGGGTGTTGGTGTACATGCATCATTTTCCCTATCATTTTCACTCACATGCATATTTTTCTCTCTCTTAGAGTGAACTTGATATTTCTCCCTGGGAACCTACTCGAAGAGGTGTATGTGCAAGTAGGTTATTGGGGTCTACTACTTGCCCCTGATTTTCCCTATTCTACATGTGGGGCTTGTGTGCCCACTATAGCCATTCTATCATCCATATGTGCCAAAGACTGAGTCGTGTCCTGTTGAATGACTACCATATTGCTTAGTATCGGCATGAAGGATATGTCTAGTTCCATGGGGGCCTTACCACTTCCCTCTGGTCTCTCATATCTATCTCCTAAAATCCTCTCTGCCTCATGCTCAGCCTCACACTTCTCCCTTCTCTCTGCTTCCTAATGTGCCTTTTCCTCTTCCTCTGAGTTGGGAGGAAAAGGGGCGAAATCAGATCTAAGCCTTCCCTCCTTGCGGCTATTGTAAGTGATGTATTCGTCACCTACATTAAAAAAGTGACCCTACCTCAGTAGGGTTTACTGACCTCCCAGTCAATGGATCTTCAATACTATAGAGATGAAGCAGCTCTTCGGTTCCTGCAAGAACCTCTACCAAACAAATCCACGGGTCCTTTTCTGAAACCTCAGTCGCGCGAACTAGCACCAGGTGCAAGCTTCCTCCACGTGATCACTGGCTTTGACCACACGCCTATACCAAAGGTGCTTTGTGACCTCGGGCCTCAGATAGTTCTGTCGCGAATCACTCTGACTCTTCTAATCCCCAAACTCCAAACTCAAGCCTAGCGGACGCTAGCTCCTCTCTTTATCCTCCACTGACCTAACCTACGTTTATCACCTGGGGCCTGACTCCTAAGTACTTCAGGATTTCACGCTTCACTAACCCGAAAGTTAACTCACCTCCTTTTCTCTGAAGTCCGAACTCAAAACTTCTCTATGTCAGATCAATGGTCCACGACTCCCCGTGATCCAACGCTCCATATCCTTTCTTCACAAATTGGGACTTAGGTTCTCAGAAATTTGGACGATGGCTTATTTCTTTCCTCCTGAATCCTGATCTTCGAACTCTCCTTCCCAACGAAAGGAATCGATGGTTAGATCTCTCCTTAGATCAATGGCTCAAACTATTCATCTTGGGCTTCGTAGTGTTGTATGACTTCTGACTCTTATCCTCCTCGCAACTCCACCAGATCTAACGACACACAACTGTCGACACCTTTTTCCCCTAGGGATCTATACCGTCCTTTGAGATCCTTTATGGCTCCTTGCCAAATATCTTGGCATCAACCCTTTTGAGCTTGATTCCATGAGGTGACTGCGAACCTCATCCTTCCTCCAGACTCGCCAATTCTCTATCCTTCCTGAGCTTGATTCTTGTTACGAACTCTGGGATTATAAGCAATCCTACACGCACTCCTTGTGGCCTTCACGATAACCTCTGGTTATCTGAACTTTGACTCTATGCACTCCTTGCAACAAAGGTTCTTCAACCTCTTTATCGAGTTGGAAAAGTATAAGACTCAACTTGGCCTACGCACGCCTTGCGCAACTCTATGCTACTCTGGCACTTCCGCAGGTATAAGTTCAATGGTATCTCTCTTGATATTTCTGAGATAAAACTTAGAATCTGTCGACGCGTGCCTTGCGGACTTTCACTGCACTCCTTGCAGGAATTCTTAGGAAGAGAAACAATTGAAACTTATACACTCCTCACAGACTTATTCATTCAACATGAAAGACACATTCATATGGAATTTAAACAAATGCATAACAGAGACTAGAAATAAACTGTAAACATACCATTCAATTGGTACAAACAATAACCATAATACACCATGAAATTGGACCAAAGCATTCTTATATTAATTCAAGTGCTTTGTACATGGGTTTCAACAACAATAGTTCTCTTCTCATACAATCCTCTCTTATACTGTTCTACATCTATCTCTTCTTTCTCTCGAGCAATTACAATGATAATGAATCATACAATCTACCTACGAGGGAATCTTCTTGAGTTTTTCCCTCCTACAATTCTAAGCTATATTATCGAATTAAATACTACCATCTACTTAACATTACTTACAATAAATTTTTGCAACAGACAGATAAGAGTAACACTCTAGATCTTCATTACAATTCCCCAAAACATTAAAAGAAAATACATCCTCCTTATATGTTTCATTAATGCACAACCCTTTGAAATTAAAAATCCTTCCGAAATGTGCGTTGGTGTATATCCAATTGTCCTCCACTCGCACTTTGCTGGTGATGCTCCTACATCATACTCCTCTAGCTAAAAAATTCATGGACTCCTGTCCATGAGCTCCTGCACCGACTTTCCATGTTTTTAAATATATTCTTCACTTTCCCAACTGGCATCCTCAATTGAGTGTCCTTTCCACTTTAACAAGTATTCAAAATATGTCTTCCTTCGAGTCTTTTTGCTAACTCTCTGATCAATGATATTTTCCATCTGAGGATTTTCAGCTACAGGCATCTGTTTTATCCACTGAATCTCCTTTTGATTCTATGTTCCTCCTGCTTCATATTCTCTGTAAGGATATAGATCTTCTATATTGAATATGGGTGATATGTCCACATCATCTTGTAATTATATTTCATAATCATTTGCCTCAAACTTCCTTAAAATTTTACATGGCCCTATCTTCTTCATCTTCATCTTGTTATATGTTCCCCTTGGGAACCTTTCTTTTCTGAGGTGTGCTAAGACTAAATCTCCCACTTCAAATTGAATCTCTCTCCTGTGTTGATCTTCTTTGTTCTTGTATTCATGGTTATAACTCTACAACCACTCTTTAATCTTACTGTGGAGCTTCTGCATCTCTGCTGCAAAATCTTCTGATCCAACACTCCTGAAATCATTCTAATCTATGTATCTCAACTTAGATACTCCCCTTGGTTGCATTCCATATAGTATTTGGAATGGGATCTTTCCTGTACTCCTATTAGGTGAGTCATTATATGCAAATTCCGCTTGTGGTTGAATCTGATCCCACTGATTATGATGTTTAGTGACCAAACTCCTCAATAAATTTCCCAAACTTCTATTTACTACCTTAGTTTGTCCATCCGTATGATGGTGATATGTTGAGCTAAAGGATAAATTCGTCCCCAACTTCTTCCATAGTGTCTTCCAGAAATGACCAACAAATTCGGTATCTCTGTCTGAAACAATACTCTTAGGTAAACCATGAAGTCGAACAACTTCTTTGAAGAATAGATTTGCAATGTGTGTTGCATAACTGGTTTTCGGACATGGAATGAAATGTGCCATTTTGGAAAATCTATCAACTACCACAAATATGGAATCATATCCTCTCTATGTTCTTGGTAGTCTCAACACAATATCCATGCTTACCGCGTCCCATGACCTCTCTGGTATTGCCAATGGTTGATGCAACCCAGTGCTTTGTATTTTCCCCTTTGCATGTTGGCAGATTCTACATCTGTTCACAAATTTTCTGACATCCGTCCTCATTCCTGGCCAATAATATGAATTGTTCAGCTACGCAAATGTTTTATCATGGCTGAAATGTCCAACCAATCCTCCACTATGATTTTCCTTCAAAAGGTTTTCTCTTATGGAACTCTTCAGGATACACAACTAATTTCCTTTGAACAATAGTCCATATTGAATCAAGTACTCAGTCCATTGTCTTTTGTTTCTCAGAATAGGATTCTCACGTGCTTCATAAGCATCTTTAAAATCTGAATCATCCCTTTACATTAACTTAAGGTTGTCAAAACCTAAGGTCTTCACTTGAAACTCTTGGAGAATCAAACATCTCCTGCTCAATGCATCAACAACCTTGTTAACATTTCCATAAATGTGCTTTATAACAAAATTAAATTTCTGCATAAACTCAACCCATTTTGCATGTTTCTGGTTCAGTTTCTCTTGTCTGGTTATAAACTGTAAGGCCTGGTTGTTTCTATACAAAACAAAATCTTTCGGAACCAGGTAGTGCCAACATTTATTCAAGGCTTTAATAACTGCATAGAACTCTTTATCATACGTGGAGTATTTCCATTTGGTCTCATTCGGCTTCTCACTAAAGTATGCAACTAGCCTATTGTCCTAACTCAAGACTGGTCTAATCGCAAATCCACTTGCGTCACATCTTACTTGAAATGTCTTACTGAAATCTGGTAGAACCAGAACCGACTGTCCAATTATCTTCTCCTTTAACAACTTGAAACTTTTCTCTGCTTCCTCCGTCCAATGAAAAGATTTATGTTATTTCTTGACTGTATTCATCATCGGTGCACAAATTCCACTAAAATTCTTGATGAATTTCCTACAGAAATTGGCTAATCCATGGAATCTTATGACTTCAAAGATATTCCTTAGCAATTGCCATTATTTGATTGCTTTTACCTTCTCTGGATCCATCTTCAACTCATTCGAAGAGATCACAAAACCCAAATAAATGAGTTATGTCTTCATGAAAGACGACTTCTTCATATTTATCAGCGACTTCTCTTGCTGCAACCTCCTCATCACAGAAGTTAAATGCTTCAAATTTTCTTCCTTAGTCTTACTAAAGATCAGTATATCATCAAGATACACAATTACAAACTTCCCAATGAAATATTTCAAGACTTCATTCATCAATCTCATGAAAGTACTTGGAGCATTCGTCAAGAAAAATGGCATGACAATCCATTCATACAGTCCTTCGTTCGTCTTGAATGTTGTCTTCCATTGATCACCTTCCCTCATCCGAATCTGGTGATATCCACTCTTTAAATCAATTTTCAAAAAAAACTTTACTCCACTCAGGCAATCCATCAAGTCATCCATCCTGGGTAAAGGAAATTTGTACCTAATGGTGATTTTGTTTATATCCCTTGAGTCTGTACACATTCTCCATCCACCATCCTTTTTCAGACTCAACAATGTTGGCACAATGCATGGACTCAATCTTTCTCTAATCAACCCTTTGTCCATCAAATCCTAGACTTTCTTCTTAACCTTTTCATTCTCCTGCAGCGTCAATATGTATGTTTCTTTGTTTGGTAAACTTGCTCCTGGTATAAGGTCAATGTGATGGCTTATACTCCTTATGGGTGGAAACGAACAAGGCAAATCGTCCACCACTATATCAGCAAAATTCTCTAGCAATTCCTGAATTTCCTCAGGTAGATCATTTATCAAAGTATTGGTCAAGATGACTCTAGGTTTTCTCACCACAACAAACTGCAATTCTTCTTCTTTGTTGACTTCATCCAGAAGTTCCTTTCCACTCATGAGAAGTATAGTATTGCTTGTTTCTTCTTTCACCTTCTTGTCTTCAATTGGCTGCAACATATGTGTCCTACCATTCTTATCCAAGGTATAAGTGTTCTTTCTTCCATCATGAATAACATTTCTGTCATATTTCCAGGGCCTCCCCAACAAAAGATGACAAACATCCATGGGAATTACATCACATAAAATCTCATCTCTATATCCCACTATCTTAAATTCAACTAAACACTTTTTAGTGATTGTTACCTGATGTCCTTTTTGCAACCATGAAACTTTGTATAGGCTTGGATGTGAAACTGTTTCCAGCTCCAACTTCTCCACCATCTTTGTGGGTACTAAGTTATCCATGCTTCCACTGTCAACTATCACCTTGCATACCCTATCTTTGGTATTGCAAGTAGTCCTAAACAAATTGTTCCTCTGGACTGGATTTTCCACTTCCTTCTCTAGCTTCAAGATAAATTTCCTCATCATCAAGGATCTTCCACCTTTTGCATCTTCTGCCTCAACATTTCTCCTTTGTGCCTCTGAAATGTGAGCTTCACCTCCTTCTTTCTTTTTCTCAGGGAATTCCAAAGATTTGTGTCCTATATTTCCACAGACAAAACACTTTACTTCACCTCCTTTGCCTCTTACTCTTCCTCTTGCTCGAGGAAAAGTGTTCCTATCGGCATATTGTCTTCCCTATGAACTTCCTCCGCTTTATGGGTGGTTATGTGGCTTTTTTTCTTCATCCTTGGGCTTTTGTACTCTGTCCTGGGAAACTGCTTTGACTCTACTATGACTTCTACCTCTTCCCCTTTGACCTTGCTTTCGGGCCAATTTCCCTTCTGCTTTCAGAGCAATCTAATAAGCATCTTCCACATTTCTAATTTTCACCATGCTCATCTCATCCTGAATCTCATATCTCAGGACATTCATATATATGGTGATGTTTTCATCATCACTCTCACCATGACCCCTTTCTATCTCAAATTCTGCATTCATCGAAATAGATTGATTTGATAATCTCTGGGTATGAATTTGGCTTTCATCTTCGCTACCATTCTGTCCCAGCTTTTAATTCTTTGTTTTCCTTTACAACGCCTGTCAGCCTGTAGTTCATCCCACCACAATGCTGCATGTCCTTTCAACCTAGTGACAGTGTGTTAATCCTTCTTACCTTCTTCGATATCTTCATAGTCAAAGTATTTATGTAGATCTCTAAACCAATATAGCAGCTCTTCAACATCCAAGTTTCCTTCATACATTGGGATGTCCAATTTTTCTCTGGCACCCATTCTTGCAACAAATTTTAGTAAACGTTCATCTGCAACATCTTTGGATACAACTTCTTCTACTCCTTCTTCGTTCTCACTTTCAGACTCAATGATATCAAAATTATCAAGTGTTTGTCTCTGTGTTGTATCCATAGCATCTAATTGAGCATGAAGTTCTCTCATTTCCCTCTCCACGGATGGATCGGGTAAATCTCTTTCTGTACGTCTCCTTGGTGGCATTGTGTCAATAGAATTAAAATCAAAACACAGTGTCCCTGCCTCGGCACAGTCTGCTGACCTCCTGGTCAATGGATATTCAATACTCCTGAGCTGAAGCAGGTCTTTGGTTCCTGCAGGAACCTCTACGAAACAAATCCACAGGTCCTTTTCCTAAACATCACCCACGCAAACTAGCACCAAGTGCAAGCTTCCTCCACGTGATCATTGGTTGTGACCACATGCCTATCCGAAAGGCTCTTCATGACCTCGAGCCTCGGATAGTTTTGTTGCGAGTCACTCTGATTCTTCCGATCCCTGAACTCCGAACTTGAGCCTAGTGGACGTTATCTCCTCTCTTTATCCTCCACTGACGTGGCCTCTGGTTATGACCTAGGGCTCAACTCCTAAGCGCTTCAGGATTTCACACTTCGCGAACCCGAAAGTTAACTCACCTCATTTCTCTGAAGTTCGATCTCTGAACTTCGCTATGTCAAATCAACGGTCCACAACTCCCTGTGATCCAACGCTCCATATCCTTTCTTCGCAAATCGAGACTTTGTGTCTTAGAACTTTGGATGATGGCTTCCTTCTTTCCTCCCAACTCTCGATCTGTTAACTCTCCTTCCCAACAAAAGGAATCGACATTCAGATATGTCCTCAGATCGACGTCTCAAACTATTCCTCTTGAGATTTGAAGTGTTGTATGACTTCTGGCACTTATACTCCTCACAACTCCACCGAATCTAACAACACAGAAATGTCGACACCTTTCTCCTCTAGGGATCTATACCATCCTTTGAGATTCCTGATGGATCCTTGTCAGATATCATGGCGTCAACCCTTCTGATCTTGATTCCACGAGGTGACTGTGAACCTCGTCCTTCCTCCAGACTCTCCAAGTCTCTATCCTTCCTAATCTTGATTCTTGCTACAAACTCTGGGATTCTAAGTAATCCTACACACACTCCTCGTGGCCTTCACGATAACCTATGGTTATCTGAACTTAGACTTTGCGCACTCCTTGTGACAGAGTTTCTTCAACCTCTTTCTCGAGTTGGAAAATTCTAAGACTCAACCTGGCCTATGCACGCCTTGTGTGACTCTGTGCTAATCTGGCACTTCTGCAGGTATAAGTTCAACGGTATCTCTCTTGAGATTTCTAAGATAAAACTCAGAATCTGTCAACGCACTACTTGTGGACTTTCACTGCACTCCTTGCAGGAATTCTCAGGAAGAAAAACAATTGAAACTTATACTCTCCTCACATACTTATTCATTCAACATGAAAGACACATTCATATGGCATTTAAACAAATTCATAACGGAGACTGGAAATAAACTGTAAACATACCATTCGATTGGTACAAACAATAACCATAATACACCATGAAATTGGACCAAAGCATTCTTATATTAATTCAAGTGATATATACATGGGTTTCAAAAGCAACAGTTCTTTTCTCATACAATCCTCTCTTCTACTCTTCTATATCTATCTCTCCTTGCTCTCCAACAATTACAATGATAATGAATCATACAATTTACCTATGAGGGAGTCTTCTTGAGTTTTTCCCTTCTACAATTCTAATCTATCTTATTGATTTAAAGACTACCATCTACTTAACATTAATTACAATAAATGTCTGAAACAGACAAATAAGAGTAACGCTCTAGATCTACATTACAATTCCCCAAAACATTAAAAGAAAATACATCCTCCTTAGATATTGCATTAATGCGCAACCCTTTGAAATTCAAAATCCTTTCGAAATGTGCATTGGTGTATATCCAGTTGTCCTCCACTCGTGCTTTACTGGTGATTCTCCTTCATCATACATGCTCACGGCCCCCTGGGACCTCTTCTATACTCATCGTTCTTAGTCACAGGATGGAAGGACTAAATCTCTGATACCACTGTAATATCCCAGATTCGTCTAGTCTAGGAATCTCTGCTAATACTTGTGTATGATTAATTGTTTATAGCATATAAATGAGCATACAAATAAAAATTATGACAAAATATTGCAAAGCTTATATTATGATATCTCTGCAGAGTACAAATGTTGAATGCGGCTAAATAAAATAAATCACTTGGCTAGATAAGTGACAAAAGGATCTTAGTCAGAATACAATAATTAAACTAAAACAATAGTACATGATGCTGAAGGAATGTTGTGGGATCAATGGATGAGATGTAGTATCTACTGCAAGCTACGACAACTCATACGACAACTGCTGCAATTCTGGAAAGTTTTCTCTGGTGGCTAGGCCTCTCATATCTGCCTGGAAACTGTCCCAAACAATGTGCCTTGTTCTCCCTCTCATCTCTAGTGACTGACCGACCCTCTACTGGTATGTCTGGACCCCACATGGATCCTCTTGTGGAAATTCACCCCCTCTACTACTAGAAAATTACGCCCTGGTGATTCCACCATCAAAATCGGTTGATATGTGTCTCAAACTGATCTCCCTGGCATACTGTGAAATGCATTGAAAGGATTTCCCTGGATCTGATCTGATGATCACCCAGGAGCCCCAAATGTGTCCTCCCCAAGTGTTGCAACCTCAACAACTCAAAAATGCACCCCATATGATTTCTCTGTCGGAATGTGACGAAAAGTTGGGAAAAATATATGCCTTTCCTTCCTCTCAACTGGGTCGAAAGGGAATCTCTGGATTCTCCTTGGATGGGACAAGTTGACTCAATACCTCCTCAGAAGTTGTGCCCTCACCCTAGCTAAGTGCGTCATTGCTGCTGGAAACTGTATAACTATTCCTGAAGACTAATGGAAGACACATGTGATCTTCCTGGTGACTAGGGTGTGTCTCTCAACACTGAAATCAACCATTCGTGTATTCCTCCTGGAATCCACTGACCTGTCTCTCCTGAGATGCACATCTCTCCTCAATGACAAGTCAATATCTTTGTAATGATGAATTAGGTCACTTTACCTTCTCTTATAGCTTTCCAAAACCCTAATTCGTTGTTGGCTCTAATTTTAGCTCATCTGCTCTATTTTTAGCTCAAGTTGGCTTAAAAGTTCTTTTAGTCACTTTTAGCTCAGTGTCACCTTCAAATTATAACACCCTTGGCTAGAATGACCTCTAGTAACCCTATTTACCCCTTTTTGTCTCTGGCTATAGTCTAACGGGGTTGTTTATACCATTAAGCCTCCTTTATGGAGCTCCTATTTGGAAAGGGACATTATAGAAAGCATACAAAAGAAAAATATGAAAGGTAAAGGCATGAAGAGTCTCATCGACTCTTGATCTAGTTTATAGTGATATCACGAGTCTATTTCCTCACCCATTCATGAGTTCCTGACCAATTATATTTTGAACTTTATTGATGATTGGTCAAGGTACACATGGGTATACTTTCTCAAGAATAAATTATAGTATTTTGAGTGTTTCAACGACTTGAAATCTCTTGCAAATAATTAGTTAGGAAAAGGAATAAAAATATTGCATATATATAATGGGGGAAAGTATGTGAACACATATGCCCAACACCTATGTGTAGAGTCATGTATTTTGTTTCTACACTCACTTCACCAAATCCTTCCTGACATCTATATATTTACAAAATCCTTCACCAAGTATAAGTTCACATAGTTATGATCTCACTTAGTAGTGAGACATCTACTTTACAATAGATTACTTAGTCTACACTTCACTATCCTCTCTTGGGGGTGGGGGTTCTTCCCACTAGTTTATCCCTCTTTCCTTTTTGCGATATTTTTTTGTACTTGGTTACTGAAAATGGCTATATATTTTTGAGACCCAATTTTTTCATGCATCATACTCACCTAAGTTAGTCTTGGGAGGGTGTTGGTGTACATGCATCATTTTCCCTGTCATTTTCACTCACATGCATTTTTTTCTCTCTCTTAGAGTGCACTTGATCTTTCTCCCTAAATTTTAGGGACTTATCTTAGGCTAATTATAATTTTCTAGGTATAGGAGGACTTATGTTTGTCATTGTAGGGTGAGATCGTATATTTTCGGAGTCTAATATATTTTTATTTCTAGGAATAAGTGCACACTTGAAGAGGGGTTAGATCCTAGTTTCTAGGAATGAAAGCGTATGAGCTAGTTTACTCAACTTGGCTAGTAAAATCCAAGTTAACTCCCTCATGTAAGTTCACTTCACTTGGCTAATTAGAAATTCATGTTTTCTCATGCATTGCATGTAGTTAATACTAGCATAATTGCATGAGCAATTCATCTATATTGCATTAAATTTCAATTGTATTGCATTAAATTGCATTGCATTGTATTCATTCATTCATTCTTGGATGATCATTTTTCTTTCTATAGGTTAATTAGAATCACATTGCTTTAATTATTCTTCTTCTCTTATCCTCTCTCAAATTGCTAACTATATTTATTCTCAATTAGTTTCTAGGTCATGTTCTAGGTTGATTAGCAGAATCTTACAACATATGAATAGGTGCACTCTCTCGTTTTAAAATTATTTTTCCTTATCTACAACATATCTCCAAATTTATTCTATACCCAAACCAATGATCCAAATCATATAACTATTGGATTAAAAAATTTGATAACCAAAAGTAGCAACCCTTCCATATAGTTATTATTTCTAAATGGAAATTTACATAACTAAGGAGTTGTTACTCCCATTTTTATTGTCTTTTTATTCCCAACATTATGGGCACGTGACATTCTCCCATTTTTGAATTTTTTATGTGGTCAACAAGGTTGACCTTATTTGCATCAAAATTGTATGATGAGATCCATTTCATGGAAAAATGATACAACATTCAAGTTTACAAATAACCTAATTTAGTAAATTAATGTATTATCTAATACAGTTTTTAAAGAAAATAAATTTTAAAATAAAATACATATAACTTTAATATTATGTTCTCTTAATATTATTATTTCATAATATGAATTATCTCAATAATCAACAATCAAACAATATCACTCTTATATATATAGGAAATATATCCATCCCCTTATGTAAAACAATCCATCTTCAAATACATCCTTTAATACATGTCTTATTATCTCCTTTCATCGTTATGAATGATGATAGATAAATCCTATAACTTTATTTTTCCAATGTAAATTGAATATATAACATTAATTTACAATAATTCAAACATATAGATATCATCTTATATTCTAAATATAGATTAATTTAATTCAAATGTGTAAAACAATCCATCTTCAAAAACATCCTTTAATACATGCCTTATTAACTCCTTTCATCATTATGAATGTTAAAAAATAAATCCTATAACTTTATTTTTCCAATATAAATTAAATATATAACATTAATTTACTAAATATATAACATTAATTTATTAATACTAAATATATAACATTAATTTATTAATTTGCAATAGTTCAAAAATATAGATATCATATTCCAAGTATACATTAATTTAATTGAAATGATAGAAGACCTTGATATTCCACATAAGGGAAACATTAAAAATCTAAGATACAATATGAGATCATAAACATCATGAGTAAAATAAATATTATATTAAAAATTAATAATCATATTACTTTTATTTTTAAAATAAAGACATTCTCATTTCATTACTTAATGAAAGTTAAGTATTTAACCCATTCCTCTCTTCATTTCAATTCCATTATTCATTGTATATCTACATTATATCATCCTTGAATTAAAATGAAGATAATTACATCATATCTTCGAGCACATCACTCATTCTCATTCAATGCATCGAGGCTTGGTATCATATTTTCTATGCTCTATGGATGAGTATATTCTTTTTCCATATGCATCATTATTTTAAAATTTGTTTAAAATGTTTTTAAGTTAAATAGTTGTTATAATTTTTTAATATTTAAAAATATGTTTAAAGTATTTTTAAGTTAAATAATTGTTATAATTTTATTTTGAAAATTTTATTATATTACAATATTTATAGTTTAAAATATTTTAAAATTCATAAATATTAAGGAGTTATTAAGGAGTTGTTATTAGAAAAACTCATTAATGAATAAAGTAAAATATTTTACAATATTTAAAATATATTTTATTTTTAAATTATTTAAAAATTCATGAATAGTAAGGAGGTGTTATTAGAAAAACTCATTAATAAATAAAGTAAAATATTTTACCAATATTCAAAATATATTTTATTTTTATTTGAAATTATTTTTATTAAAAAAAATAAGTTATTGAAATATGTTTATGTATCCAATGCATATTCCCATTATTCATTCTAGATCAACAACAATTGGTAAATGTCATTTAATGAATAGTGATATTGTGATATAGCACGTTTACATTAGAGTCACACAATATAATATTTAATAAAGTAGTGAGTGTCCCTCCTTATAAATAAAAATTACACAATAAAATTACAATACCATATGGTAAGTAAAGAATAAAATCTAACACATATCCCCTAGAGAAGTAATATGAATACATAGAGAAATTTCTAGAAATTAATTTAATGGATTTTTATTAGAATTAATGGTCAATGATTTCAGCCTCCTTACAAAACATTAGAGAGCCAAAGGCCTTTATTACATCAATCTCCTAATTATTTACTTTATAGGGCCATGACTATTGCGTTCCCAATTAGTTTAACCTTTTATGTAAGCTAAGAACTTATTTGAATAATACATGGTTAATATTAGTCTCAAAACTCAAATGTCAATGTTTGAATATTCATAGTTAATTTTGGAAAAATAAGCACATGGAACAAATGTTTGGTTTTCATGCCATGTTATGTGTTTGGGTTGGATGATTACCATAAAATAAATATTTTTTTATGAAACTCTATATTGAAGTATTGAAGGTAAAAAATGATGTATCCTACAACATATAAAAATTTTACACTGTAATTCTAAGTATTCACGACACGCAAGTCAAAATATTACATTCTTTTTTATGTAGAAACCTAACAAATTTTGTGTGCAAGTTTTGAACTAGGAACATATTGGACATGGTACTTAAAATCAATAAATTTTGATTAAATTTTGTGCAACATGTGCCTCCAAAATATCTTACATATTCTCACCAATACCAAAGTTGGTTCTATACATATGCCCAACAATTGAAAAAACAAATGCAATAGCTAAACCATGATAAGGCATATCAGTCAGCCATAAACTTTGAGTTTGTGGATGGAATCAAGTTTAGGGATAAGCAGGCTCAAACAAAAGAGAAATACAGAAAAAATTGCACGACAAAAGGTCATTTTGAACGTTACTATCGAGGTAATGCAAACAACTAAAGAAGCATTAAGTTAAGTACCTAATCAATATTAATTAAGATCAAGCAATTTATTCTATACAATATATCAAAATTCCATACCATAATTCCAAGTATTGAATGTGTGCAAAGAAAAACACTAACCCCTTTTTGTTATAAATTTGGAAAAACTAGGCATGTTGTTCAAGGCATCTGCACGGTAAAAGAAATTAATAAATTCGAATAAAAATTGGCCAAGGAATATAATATGTCTTCTCGGCATTTTTTTATAAATTTCATACCGTAATTAACAAATATTAGAGTGTGATGATTAAAATAATAGGCCTCTTTCAACACATAAATGAAATCTAGAAATTACTATGCATTGGTTATGGACTTGGGAATGGGGTTTAAAATACATATATGCTTCTAAGACTTGGTTTTAAGGTATAATATGATATTATCTACAACATATCCATAATTTAGCATCTTCCAAGAGAATAGTGTGCACTGATCAAAGTGTTTGACCCTTGTTGTTGCTAAAAATATGGAAAATCTAGAAATAAAGCATAGAATCGGAAATATTTTTTTCTAGGTGTGTAGGATTTCCAAAGGCCTAGGGATTCTTCTGAATTAGACTCTATTGGTTGGAAACTTTTGAGCATCCTTCTCAAAGGGTAGGTGGATTTTTTTTACAAAATAAGCATTCTCCTCTACCAATATTTATTGCTAACATCCAAAACACTTCCTTCAATTTGATGACTCCAAGCATCTCTACATCTAATCCATTGTTTTTCCTTTATTCCATTCTTTGGAACTATAGTCCGCAATCTTCCACTTCCCCTTTGTCTTCAATCCCATGGTCCTTACTTCCCTAAATTGCTCTCTTTTAACGATGCTTACTAATTCTTCATCCTCTCTATTAGGCACCTTCACCACTATTTCAACATACACACCTAATGTTTATTTCTTAAGAATATCCATAGTTTGTTCTTCCATTGGAACTAGTTTTCTGTTGTAATCATGTTCCTCTCACTGTTGGAATTCCTCTTCCTACCATACTTTTCTACTTAGCGTGTCCACTCTTACCAATACCAAAATTTGTTTCTCCTTTGCATGATTCCTCACTTGGAATTATGTCTCTAATTATCTCTTATACTCAACATCCACTATAATGTCTCTACAAGCTCATCTTGTAGATTATTCAACACCTTGCATTTACTGACCTCTACCTAGAACCCTTTAGTATTAGAGGTGTATCTCCTCCTCTCATATATACCCTATCCAACCATTAGGGGAATGCATTGTTCCCTCATTCAGATAACTCTACCAAACATCAGACCCTTTCTAGAGTCATATACACTTCTCCTCTCACTCTACCACCACTTTGCTGCTATAATCATCTCTATACTCTCTCTACATATCCACTTGCTACTACACCTATTCATCTTCTTCATTGTCTGACATCAAATTTTCTTGCTACAATTGCTTCTATATCATGAACACATCATCATGTTCTCTTTCATATTCAAACATTATTTACTACTCTATTGCACTTCTACCTTACTTCTCCACCTCAGAATCTCCTTTTATTTGGAAACATCCTTACTGCCTCGTTTCTTTGGTTTGTCTATAATTCTTCAAGAGAAATATTGATTTCTTCAGATGTAGGCACATCAACACTCAAATAATTATGAATCAACATTTCCCATCCACAAATATTCCATTGTTACATCTGTTGTAACATCATGTCTTTGCAACTCCACTAGTAGAAAACCACTCTTCGTAATACATTTATTTTTCTCATCTATTTTGTGTCACTCGGTTTTTGGTTTGCATCATTTTCCTTTGTTTCTCTTATGCAAGCTACCTCAGTCGATGATCAATTTATATATTTAATTCTCCATAAAACAAAATTCTCAAAGAAATGCTTTTGACATTTCCCCTCTTCACATTGAATATCTATAGTTGGGTCTACAACATATTCACTTAAAAGTTTCTTAATCTATATTAGTAGATTTCTAATATGCTCCTCTCCTCTTCCATCAACATTTTCTCTGTCTTCGACATCTTGTGGTTTCCTAGGTGTATTTATCTTCATCTTTGCAACTCTCTCTTTATTATCCTAGTATTGCAATTATCTCTAATACCATTTGATGCAACTAGGATAGTGATCAGTGTTACAAAACAAAAGGTATGATACCATTTGATGTATTGGGTTGATCCTCTTGTATTAAGATACAAGGTCTTCTCATAGAAATAATGGATGAAGAGTTTCCATAACCAAAATAAACGATCCTTACAAACAGTTATTATTTCTAAATGAAAATTTACAGAATTAAGGAGTTGTTGCTCCCATTTTTATTGGATTTCCCTTTCCCAATATTAATACATATCATAGGAGAAATGGGTATATGAAAACTTTCCACAATCACTAATAGTAAACCCATCAATGTTGACTAGTACACCTCACCATCTAAGACTAGTCATGAGATTTTGTCCCTACCACTACCTGTTGTGAATAAGTTGACCTTATTAGAGGAATTGAACCACAGGTGACAATAAGACATTGCAGTAATTAAACCAATGAAACTACCCAATAAAACTACCCATCTGAAAAATATATATGTTCCAAGAAAAAAAATTATATTCAATATTTCTAATGAAAAATACAAACACTATAGCCTATACTTCAAAGAAAATTTGTAAATTATGACCACCCCACACACATAAAGTAAAACATCATAAAATCATGACTTTATCATATTTTCTTTTTAACTTTATAATTAGGTTTTTTTTTAAATAAATACTTGTGTAAGTTAACATAGCATTAACTTATTACATGGAAATAAGTTATTATAAAAATAATTAGGAAATTTTTTCAAGTGTAAAAAAAACTTATTACGGGGAATCTTTATTATGAAAGTTAACATCTTTCGTGATTAACCATAAAGTAATTCTTGACTTTATCTGAATTTTCGTCGTTTGTTACCATGTCCATTATAATTAAATTCATGTGTAGAATTTTGCAAACATGAAATGCACGATTAAATTTTAACCCATCCTTATATAATCATACTATTTTCCAGAGTATTTAGACACAATATATCATTTCCATAACCAAAAAGACGTGTGAAAGTATGCAAAGCTATCATGATGAACATGATCGTAAAGACCTTATTTATCTCTACCTTGACTTTCTCTATACGTGATGCATACCCTTATCTTTGTAGACACATGTGAATGGGAACCTTGTGATTTATAAGTTACATCATGACATGGTGACAAGTTGGTTAAATTTTCAAGTGCACATCCCTCTCTTTACATAATGTTTCTCTATAGATATCCCTCT
>SNQJ01S0018143.1:184140-216227 GCA_010110895.2 Picea sitchensis | reverse complement strand
AACACTCATAAAGTTGAAAATGAGCTTGAGTAGCAAATATTGGAACATAGTGGAAACACATACGAAAATAGTATAGCATGGATCCATGTGGCATACATTACCACAGGACCTTGGTTTAAATGCCTAATTTCAAAATGCCTATACTTTGCTACCAAATGTATGGTCCTTTGCTATAAAAGTTGTCCAACTATTATAGTTATAGCCATTATTATTGTAGCTAAATATATGAGACACGTTGATTAAAAGATCAATCAATTAAAATTTACATCCTCATGATGAGTATATTCTCAACTTATTCAATAATAACAAATACATTTGTTCTCAACATGAACATAAATTTGAACCATCACTCATGTATACCTACAATATCAAATCCTACCTTATACCAAAATATAATAGATATAGAACTGTGTATTTGAATAAAAGATGTGTATGAATAAGTTGTGCTTCTATTAAATTTTAAAGTATTGAAGAACAAAATCAAATTTATTGAATGATGATTATATGGTAATGTTAATTTTAAGTAAAGAACCTCCTAGATTAGTGGAGTTATGAGTAATAGTGAAGTAAGAAGTCAAGGATAGGAATCCATTCACTTGAGAAGTTGTAATTGGTTAAAAAAAATTATTGGGATTATCTTTAACTAATAATTACTGTATATTTAAATTCAATTTTTCATGATTAAAATAAGAATGTAATTGGGAATAAACTTTGCGGGTAAAAGCATGGATACACCTTTGTTAATTATATTCTACATATTTGACCTATGTGTTAAAGTATCATATGCAAACTATAACTCCTATCATTATCAAATCATTGCTTTGTTGGAAAATCAACATGCTAGAATTGTATGTGACATATATGTCACTAAAAACCTTTGTTTCAATGCATGCTTTCATTATTCCTAAAAATTTATATCAAACCTATGGTTATTTGTTGCAAAATTTATCCAACTACTATTTTGTTCGGCCAAGATACCTATATCTAAAGATATGACACACATTAACGAAAACGCTCAAGCACTAATCAAATATAGGTTTTCATGATTAGTATGATCTGAACTTATTCAATAATAACAATTACATTTCTTCCCCACATGAGTAAATGTGCAATATAGAGTACGATATTGCATCGTCCTTTATGTTGCATTTAAAAAAAAATGATTTTATCATAGGAAGATTGAGGAAGATTGATGTATAAGATGTTGATACAAAAACTATTGTTGACTTATCATTGACATATTGTTAGTGAAATTTGACAAAAATAGAAAAGTATGTGATCCAGGGGGATATCGGTGGCCAACCACCTTTTCCAACTAGCTCAAAACAGTTTTTTGGTCATTTTGGTAATTTACTATTTTTAGTAGTTTTTAACTTCTAGGGCCATTTTGAGGCCCTAAACGACATTTTTGGGAAAATGAGGAACAATATGGAAGTTTCTTAGATATTGACCCAAAAATGAATCTCCTCGAAGATACCTTTCCAACGGGCTATCATGCGCCTAAAATAGAGATCAGATGGAAAAGTTACGACCCCCAGAAGTTGATGTTTTAATATCATAATCAAAGACAAAATGTTTTAATATCATAATAGTCCGAATCACTTGCGAGCAAGTGTCCTCAAAGATTAAGTTTTCTCAGTGCACCAGAGCGGTATGTTACATCATGTCCATGAGAAGAAGAAGAAGAAGTATACTGAATATTGATGTTGTGCTTCTTCATTGTTGCTTCTAAATCTGCCATCTTCTTGAAACATTTGCACTCATCATCACCATCTTTATCGCAAAAGTTGCAATTTCTATCAGTCTTCTTATTTTTATATTATGTGATCCAGGGGATATCTATACAACCACTTCTTCCAACTAGCTCAAAACAGCTTTTCTTGGTCATTTTGTAATTTTACTATTTTTAGTTTTAACTCTAGGCCACTTTGAGGTCTCTAAACTTACATTTCTTGGGAAAATGAGGATCACACAGTTTCCTTAGATAATTGACCCAAAATGAATCTCCTCATACCTCCTTCCAACTGCCACTTCATACCAAAAATAGAGATCTATGGAAAAGTTACACCCTGTGGTTACGCCTTTAATATCATAACTCAAAGACAAAATGTTTTGAATGGTCACATTAGTCCCAATCACTATGAAAAGTGTCCCTAAAGATTAAGAAAGTTTCTCTGCACCAGAAATGGCATGTTTCATCATGTCCTCATAGAGAAGAAGAAGAAGAAGTATAATCAATATTGATGTTGTGTTTCCTCATCATAAGTTTCCAAATCACGCATCTCTTGAACATTTGCACCATCATCACCATCTCTATCGCAGTTGCAATTTCATCACTCTCCTTTATTTCTATATTTTCCTTGGCTCACTAGGAGTTAGTTGTCCTGAGTGGGTTTGGGAACGCTATGTCATTGTTGTTGTAAAGGGATGTTTCTCTGGGATTCTTGGCTTATCTTCTCATGGCTTACCAAGTCTCTTGTTGAGGTACATGCTAAGGATCACCCAAGTTTATTTTTCTCTGTAATCAAAGCATCACAAAAAGGACTCAATAGTGGGTTTTGATACTGCTCTAGAGATTCTCCTCTATGAATAAAAGCAGATACAATGCACATGTGCCCTACCTAGATTAGAAAGAATAATATAGATGTGATTCTCTTCCTCCAACTTTATCTCAAATTCTTCAAGCATAAAATGAGTGGTTTTAAATTAGATAGTCTCCACCATTGAAATAAAACTACTTCTAGACTTAAAGTCAGAATTATTTCTAATTGTTCCTCACTGGCCAATATTGAGCTCTACTAAACACAGTTTCAATCTTTTCTTAAGCTTCATCGGGGTCATCAATCTATTTAAGGTGAAACCTTAACTGTGAGAGATGGACATTTTGATTAGTCCGTCACGTTTCTTTTCACTCTATTATCCCATTTGACTCTCTTATCAACATCAATGGATTATTTTCCCTATCGTAAGGTAATCTAGTACAAGCCCTTTATTTCTTAATAAATCCTTCATATGTGATTTCCATTTGAAGCAGTTGGTGTTGGTAAGAAAATATCACTAGAAGAAACCACATTAAATATGTATATGGCCATGGATTTAAAAACTAAACTGATGATCTAGATGGAAAATTAGTCTGAAAAATTACCCATCTTTTAAAAAACTAATAATTAAAAATGGAATTCATGTGAAAGTTAAGGGCTACTCTTAAAAAAGGCATAAATCCAGAATCCAAAGGACCACGCAGGGTGTGTTAAGCTGATGAAGTGACCCACTTTTTATAAAAAGAAGTGGGATCACTTTGCTAATGTAGTTACTTTAAGGAAAGAAAAGATGCAAAATAAAATAACTCCTAAAATAAAATATTAAGATAATTATATATGATTCACTTTATAATTTAAGTGAATTACACTTTACAATTGAGCATGAACTTTAAAAAAAAAAAAAGAGACCTAAACTTTTAAAAAGTAACAAAAAGAGAGACCTAAACTTTTTTTTAAAAGTAACAAAAAGAGAGACCTGAACTCAAGGCCTCTTACTTAATAAGATAACTTTTAACCAAATGGTCTGGAAAAACATATTGTATTGTTTAACAAGAAGATTTTTGTTGTTGTTGTTGTTGGCCTTGGAGAGTGTACTAAAAAAAACTCTTTTCACACAAGAAAACATTTTCACTTCTTGATGACAACAAGAGTTAGATCTCGGTTAGCTTACCTAGAAAATGCACCTTTTTCTATGTGTTTATGATTTGCCGAGATCACACTGAGCGTGAGTAAAAGAGAATACTCAGATCTAAAAGAGTAACAACCCGAAAAAAAATAATATAAAGCCAAAATAAAACCAAAATAATACTCTACAAAAATTTAAAATGGTGTATTCAACATTTATACCTTCGACTCTGACTGAAATGGCCGTGTCTTGGGAAAACATAAATCTTTTTGAGTGAAACGAAAAGTGTTTCTAACTGAAACGAGTGCTTCGAATGCAATAGAACAGTCATTTCATCCAAAAAATGTACGAAAATGGAAGAAAATGGATATGAGACAACTCGGCTTCACGATCTCGATCTTCAACAGGAGCGGGTCTTCAAACAGGCTCTGATACCATATTCAAAAACATGGATATTCTAAAAGAGGATGAACACCTTTAGTAACCACTCTCACAAATAGATCAAAGATCAACACATCGATGTTTTCACATGGTAAAACCCCTACGGGGAAACATCCACGACCCCAACCAACGCGGCCACTTGGAGTAGTTTATTAATGCAAAAGAAAAGTATTACAAAGAGATTTCACAAGAGAGTTTCTTATCATTGGAAAATGACCCTCCATGCTCTTTAAATAGAGATCATGGACCAATCACGTGTTAATCCACAAATCAATGTTTGTTAAGATCGAGGAGAATATGAACCGTCAAATCACTCTATGTCGAGAGCATATCGTGACCGTCAGATTTCCCAACTACAATGCATACTAATGGATACTAAAGAAACACACTTTTACCTAATGACACATTAGACAAAATAGATCTTAATTAATTCCTAGGTGTCTAAATATCATTTGTTATTTAGTATGAATATAAAAATTTTAAGATATGATTAATAGAATTTCTAAGCTTCTAATAGATTTTTTCTATGGGAATTTCTAAGTTTCTAATAGATTTTTCCATATCCTAATATTATGGAAGTGGTAGCTTATTTGGATTCAATTTGGTTTTAACTATGGTTGTGAAATATGTTGTAAATCTATTTCCAATTACTACCAAACCTCATAAAGAGGGATAACAATCTTCAAAGGCTGTGGAATATGGTGAAAAATCATTCACAATTGGCACTAAGGCTCACAAAGTTGTCTATTTCCAATTACTACCAAACCTCATAAAGCGGGATAACAATTTTCAAAAGTTGTGGAATATGGTGAAAAATCATTCACAATTGGCACTAAGGCTCACAAAGTTGAAGACGAACTTGAGAAATGAATATTGGGACATAGTGTCAATATATCTCAAGTTAGCATGCTACAGATCCATGTGGCATATGTTTTGAAGTCCACTTGTTAAAACTAATATTGTTCTTGTCTTAATTGAGGAACACATTTTAGTATATAAAGGTTAGTTCTATCTAAGAAAGGGATAGCTATGATAATAAACTATTTGTTCGTGTAGTGAATAACCATTACGTGGAAATACTAGCTCAAGTTCCATCTCTTTCTATGCATTTTACATGAGTAACAAGTAGATTGCATATATTTATATAGGTTTTTAATATATTTAATGCCCATCATTTCTACTCTATGGAAGCAACACTCACTCAATAAAATAATAATGTTGTTATTTTCATTGTCTTTTGTATGCTTGATCATAGGATTCGTTTCTGATTGTGTAGTTTCCTATTCTATTATAAAGGAGCCTTAAATTAATAATTACACTAGTGTGATTGTGTCATAGAAGTAATTTTCATTGAAGCATTGATTATTCTTTGAGTGGGATTTCAATTTAATTCTATAGGTGTGATTTTTTGTTCGGAAAGTATGATTGTATTATGTAAGTTTGATTTTATTTGAATTTTGTAAAATGTGTTTGTATTGGATTTTGTAAGTTGAAATATATTATGTTTTATGTAAACATTTTATATGTTTTATAATTTTATGTTTATTTTCAATTATTTATTACTAAATAGCTTGTTTATGGGGAATTGAAAGTGATGTTTTTTGTGTGGGGGGTATAGGAATGGGAGAGGGGACAAATGATCTTCCACCTTCACGTGGTTGGCCTTGTTTAGTATAGAATATATTGTTCTCAAAACTAGGAGATCCTTGATTGAGTCTGTGTTTCGACATCTTATGTTTTTAATATCATTGATACAATGTTAAGCATGCTTGAAGGAACAATGTAGGAGCTAGATGGTTACACATTTTTATGTATTTTATAGTCATTATAGTATATGTTGTTGAAATATTATTATCCACCTTGTTTGTTGTTTCCATCTCTACGATTGTCTAGATAATTTTAAGTATTACACTTTATTCTTTTTACAATATATTCCATAATTTTGTTCCTATTTATTTACCTAATCAAATTGTAATATAAACTTATTATTATATCATGATTTTTTGTGAATTGCTCTAATCGAAATAAAATTATTGTGTCAATTTCTTTAATGATCTCTCAAAGATGCTTCTAATTTTCCACCAAATGTCACATCCATCATATTCATAATCATATCTTCACCATTAGGGTTGATAAAAATTATCCATCCTTTTCCCTTGCCATTATCCATCTTTCTTCTTACTTTGAACTTCTTACTTTGAAGATGAAAGTCCTTGAGTTATCTCTAATTTCATTTCTAACTTTCTAATAGATTTTTTCTGATATTAGGGAAGTGATAGCTTATATTATTTTTAGTTGGATTTAACTATGGTTGTATTAAGATGATGAGGAACCATTGCCATTTTTTACAAAACCTAATAAAGTGGATTATAAGCTAGAGTGGTTGTGGAACAAGATACAAAACCATTTCCATTTTTTATTAACACTCATAAAGTTGAAAATGAGCTTGAGTAGCAAATATTGGAACATAGTGGAAACACATACGAAAATAGTATAGCATGGATCCATGTGGCATACATTATCACAGGACCTTGGTTTAAATGCCTAATTTCAAAATGCCTATATTTTGCTACCAAATGTATGGTCCTTTGCTATAAAAGTTGTCCAACTATTATAGTTATAGCCATTATTATTGTAGCTAAATATATGAGACAAATTGATTAAAAGATCAATCAATTAAAATTTACATCCTCATGATGAGTATATTCTCAACTTATTCAATAATAACAAATACATTTGTTCTCAACATGAACATAAATTTGAACCATTACTCATGTATACCTACAATATCAAATCCTACCTTATACCAAAATATAATAGATATAGAACTCTGTATTTGAATAAAAGATGTGTATGAATAAGTTGTGCTTCTATTAAATTTTAAAGTATTGAAGAACAAAATCAAATTTATTGAATGATGGTTATATGGTAATGTTAATTTTAAGTAAAGAACCTCCTAGATTAGTGGAGTTATGAGTAATTGTGAAGTAAGAAGTCAAGGATAGGAATCCATTCACTTGAGAAGTTGTAATTGGTTAAAAAAAAATTATTCGTATTATCTTTAACTAATAATTACTGTATATTTAAATTCATTTTTTCATGATTAAAATAAGCATGTAATTGGGAATAAACTTTGTGGGTAAAAGCATGGATACACCTTTGTTAATTATATTCTACATATATGACCTATGTGTTAAAATATCATATGCAAACTATAACTCCTATCATTATCAAATCATTGCTTTGTTGGAAAATCAACAAGCTAGAATTGTATATGACATATATGTCACTAAAAACCTTTGTTTCGATGCATGCTTTCATTATTCCTAAAAATTTATATCAAACCTATGGTTATTTGTTACAAAATTTATCCAACTACTATTTTGTTCGACCAAGATACCTATATCCAAAGATATGATACACATTAACGAAAAAGCTCAAGCACTAATGAAATATAGGTTTTCATGATTAGTATGATCTGAACTTATTCAATAATAACAATTACATTTCTTCCCCACATGAGTAAATGTGCAATACATAGTACGATATGGCATCGTCCTTCATGTTGTATTTAAAAAAAAATTGATTTTATCATAGGAAGATTGAGGAAGATTGATGTATAAGACGTTGATACAAAAACTATTGTTGACTTATCATTGACATATTGTTAGTGAAATTTGATAAAAATATAAAAGTATGTGATCCAAGTGGATATCAGTGGCCAACCACCTTTTTTAACTGGCTCAAAACAGTTTTCTGGTCATTTTGGTAATTTACTATTTTTAGCAGTTTTTAACTTCTAGGGCCATTTTGAGGCCCTAAACGACATTTTTGGGAATACGAGGAGAAATATGGAAGTTTCTTAGATATTGACCCAAAAATTAATCTCCTCGAAGATACCTTTCCAACGGGCTATCATGCGCCTAAAACAAAGATCAGATGGAAAAGTTACGACCCCCAGAAGTTGATGTACTAACTTACCCAAATGTGGCCCACATGACTTTTGGCACTTCATCTCCTAGGGTTAAGTTTTTGGATGTCTAGGTTTTTTGACATTCTTGTTTATTGTAAAAAGGCCTCCAGAGCCTCATTGTAATCATCTTCTTGCGAATGCGAGTAGCCGTCACATCTCTTCTCAGAGATAAGTTGTCACCATTCTAGCGAGTCTTTCACTCTATATTTTTGTAGTCTCTGTACATTTCTTTCATTAATAAAAATCATGTATTATTGTATCTTTGTGTTTATGGTTTCATCTCTGATACATTTCTATTATATTATTGGATATCCACGATATCTCTGTGCATTTCTTTATTATATCTCCGCTCCCATTTCGTGCCAAAAATAATTTGGATCAGTATGGAAATTAACATTAGGGGTGATTCAAACTACATAAAAAAATGATTTTATCATAGGAAGATTGATGTATAAGACGTTGATACAAAAATGATTGTTAACCTATCATTGACAGATTGTCAGTAAAATTTGAAAAAAATAGAAAAGTATAGAAATTAACATTGGAGGTGATTCAAACAACATTAGAGGTTGGCATACCATTATAAAATCAATTTAATGTTGTTATATTGTTGGTCTATCATCAGTCTTTCATACTTCATAGAAGGTTGTAATGTTGATAGTATGTAGGTCGATTGTTAGTATTTTTAACTTGGCAGGTAGTTTTAATATCGATGTTATTTCTCTATATCATGAAACATTCATCAGTCTAACAAATTTAGAAAAATGTCCTAACATCAAAAATAAATTAGTAAGTCATCAAAATATAGTTTGTTGTCGAACTTGGCAACAAATTGCAATGCTTGTTCTATGTCCCTACAACAAAATTCTGACATACATTGACATTCTGTCAAAATTATATAATTGGAGCTATTCTCTTTGCCCTGTGGTGTTCTAATTCTATCTAAATTTTGATAACCAAATGATACCACTCCATTTAATGTAGGAATTAAGATGAATTTGTTTCGATGATAAAAAAAAAATCTTTCATTCATGTTGCAACAATAATAATGTTAATACAATGTCCAATAAGTAGGTAGCTCTCTATGGGTCATATGCTTTGTTGTTGGCCTAATTAAGCCATCTTAATCATACCATAATACGTGATAACAAGATAAGTATTTTTGTAGTTCTATATTTAACCCTCATTAGTTCTCACATACCATACGGACCGTGAAAAGTAAATAGAAAGATATCAATATTGGCATATCCATAGTCAGATAACATAAGATAGACCTGAAATCAGTCCCAAAAATCCATTTCATTAAATTGAAAACAAGGCATGTTGCACATTAATGTTTGTTTTGGAACCATAGAATTACTAGTCGTCGTCACTTTTAAATAGAATACAATTAAAACGTAAGTTGCAAGAAGCAAGCGATACGTAATTAAATCTCACTTAGATTTTAGAGAGGAAATAACATGACCTAGAAACTAAGATGAGCCATATTTAAAAAATATAAAAAAAATAGTGTCATACCTATCCGCAAGTGATTCATCACGAGTAGAGGCATGCTAAAAACTGCCTAGTCAAATGAAAAAAAAGGGTTGAACCACAAGAAGAGAACTGGACCATTCTAGCTACAACAAAATAGCAAGAACAAAAAGTAAAGTAAAATAATATAGTTCACTAACATAACTTTTTACAAATTATAAAAGTATAATTAATCCACTGAGTGTTAGGTAGGAAACACCCATAGAGTTTAAAAATAGAAAGATAAGTAATTCATGTCTTGAGAACTAGATAGAAGAATTGAGTGTTACGTAGGAAACACCCAAAGAGTTTAAAAATAGTAAGATAAGTAATTCATGCCTTGAGAATTAGATAGAAGAATGAATGATAAGTTTTTTTTAGGGAGAAACCTCTCTTTACAATATAATAAATGTACAATATGAGATCATTTCTAAAACTATGTCTCCTTGGTATATATCGGAGACAAAGGGTACAATTACAATTAAAGGGTCTAGCTAACCACCTAATATAATAATAAAAATTTAATAAGTTAATATTTAAGGATTTATCTAGGGATTAACATGTCCCTCCCATACAAACAAGTGTTTCCCTAAACAATTGATTATAAGTGGATGTTTCTACATGAAGAAATTGTCTTCCCATATTGCATATTCTATGGTAGGTTCTCCCACTTGATGAGATACTAAGTAATTGCTTAATTTTGCAGTTGCTTGATCCTTGTTTTAAATGTTGGGCAACAAAAACCCAAATAGATTTAAAATATAAACAGAAGTAATTGTGTTCCTTGAGAATTAGGTAGAATAATAAATGATAGGCCTCTTCAAGGGGGAAAACCTCCTTTACAATACACATGTGTACAAGTTGAGATGATTTATAAAACAAGGTCTCCTTCTTATACATAGGAGACAAAGGATACAATTAAAATTAAAGGGTTAGTCCGCCACCTAATATAACAATAGAAATGCAATAACTCAATATCTAGGGCTTAACACTAAGACAATATATACCAACATAAAAGATGATAACTTACCCTCTTATTCGCATCCATATTTTCCTTGTAGCCATCAAAACATGCCACTGAATACGCTATATATGTGTCTCACATTTTTCATTATGTCCCCCTTAAATATCTTTTATAGGTCAAGCAATATTTTCTAGTGGTTTATCATAACAATCATTCATTTTGGGAATAATTGAACATTTATGTTTAAGATTTTTTGGTACTTTAATTGTAAAATGGTTTCTATTTAATGTGGAGGATTTAATGTGCTTTAATTCATCCGCAATGCTTTTTCAGTTTGTGTTATAAGTTACATGATTAGCTCGAAGCTACGTGCAAAGTTGGTTCTATCAGGGGGAAAAGTTCTCTAGGTCTAGCAAGAAATTAACATTTTTTATTCTAATTATTCCTAAAGGTAAAGGTAACTTAGATGAGGATAAGTCGTAGAGGATTCACCCACTTATGTGATAAATTTATCTTATCCTCTACACGATGCTTAAGCTAAGCTTTTGTTCAATTGCCTAATTTCTATTTGGGGTTTCCCTCTTTAATATGTGCATTTGAGTGAATCAAAATCTAGTTATGATTAGTGGATATAAATGAATTATATTTATGTATATAATAATAAAATTGAAAATGATTTGCTAGATGTAAATGCTTATGATGTTAAACAATAAAAGTGAGAGACACTTCTTCTCATGAGCCAAGAACAATATGAATGCTAGGGAATCTATATAGATTGACATTTCATTGTGAAAAGTGTGTATTCTCTAAAGTCCCTATACAAGAAATTAGAGTAGCATGGAGACTATTTGAGGTCAAAGTCTTGTTGGTGTTATAGTTATAACTATATATATTACCATAATCTTAGGTATGAGTTACAATAGAAACACCCAACAATATAAAGCCAATAAAAGGACGTGGAACTCAAATAATACTTGAAATTAGGATTTGGCACCTAGATAATTAAATCAATTTAAAAGTAATACTCAGACTCGATTGAATATTTAAATAACTAGGTACAAAATTATACCAAACTCATTATACCAAGAATCAAATCATTCAACATTATACAAGGATTCAAAAACTTATAAACCAAATTCAATGGAATATGTATATGATTTTGTTCTACACAAGGAGAAAAGAGAAAAGTCGAACTTCACTCTTCATTGATAAAAGAAAACCCAAACCATAAAATTAAAACTCTTAAAATGAACCCAAGATCAAGTGGTTTTTACAAAAGAATAAATCAAGAAATCATTTATACATAAAAACATGAATAACAATGATCCCTAATAATTCAATCTAAAACATTAGAGAAATAGACTACGTTGTAAGGATATATACCACATGAATACATACCTCTTGTGTACATATATCAACTACAAATAATAATAAACATTCCCAATCCCTTCACTCCCTTGAAAATAGAACATTAAACAAGCTTAGACTTCATTAATAATGTGAGTCTAGTACTCCAGGCACTCAAGGTAAAGAGCCTTGTCTACTATAGGGAGTCGGGTGATGGGGAAGGATGTATAATGTGAGTCTAGTACTCAAGGCAATGTGCCTTGTCTACTCTAGGGAGTCAAGTGAAGGTGAAGTGTGATGGGGA
This sequence comes from Picea sitchensis, assembly GCA_010110895.2. Taxonomy (NCBI): domain Eukaryota; kingdom Viridiplantae; phylum Streptophyta; class Pinopsida; order Pinales; family Pinaceae; genus Picea; species Picea sitchensis. Next base: position 204,020 of record SNQJ01S0018143.1, on the reverse strand, counting down.
AGGGTGGATAGACATGAAAATTTTAATAATAATAAGTAATTCAATAAAAAAAATCAATACTTGTATAGCTTATGTATTGAGGAAGTCTATGATCCTGAGAAGGAGTGACGTTGTGCGTTGCCCCTAGAGGTGGTGTTAAGAAAATCAAATGGTACAAGGACATGTGACTTATTTTATCTCATGAAAAATCTCTCAAATGAAAGATGGTAAATTTGCACCACATAATTACCTAAGTACTTCCTGAAGAATTGGGAAAGAAAGAAACTACATGTATAATTATAGAGAATAATTTTTCCAAGTGGAAGAGGTTTTGAGTGGTATTAAATGATCGATTCACTACGTCAAACTATGAATGTACTTATGTAAACTATGCCTACTTTATCCCTATATTTTTCAACTTGTATGTACTCTTCCAAAATGATTATTTTAGTAAATGGGAAGCATAAAGTCATAGAGCCACATATGAAGTGATATTTTTCAATATGAAGTGATATTTTTCAAATCTTTATATGCTCTTCCAAAATGATTTTTTTTAAGTAAATGGGAAGGACAAAATAATATAAAGTGATATTTCTCAATTCTTTATATGCTTCTCCAAAAAAAATTTTTTTTTTAGCAAATGGGAAGGACAAAATAATAAAGCAACACAAGAGATCTTGATAACACTCCACCACCCTTTCGTCAAGTTAGCAATATTAACTTGCATGGCCAATAAGAATTCATAAAAATGAAATAAAAATAAAAATAAAAGATATAATAATATTAACTCTTAACTGAAATTATAGGAAAAGAAAAAAAAATGATAAAAGTATGGATGTAATATTAGTATATACATAATAATCATACTCAAAAAATCATATCATAACTTAAGGACATATATGTGAAAACGAGAATAACATGGATTATGGATAAGTTGCATTAACAAATCCAAGAGTGGTGTGGTACGCTAAGAAGCTAGAAAAATAATTTATTACAAAATTGAAGTCATTACAAAATGAAATGTTTGGACTGGTGAATTTGATTGTAGTAATGTTATGTTGTTAAATATGATAATATTGATAAATGAATAGGTTTAAGTTCATTGGATAAATAAGTAACACTATAATTGTTCATCGAGTTATGTAAATCTATTAATAGAGGTGCTCACTATTGTTCATGGAGCTACATGTTTTTTTCTACATAGTGAAATCAATAATAGGGAATGGTATTTGGAGAAGGATTATTTTTGTGATGGTCAAATTAGTTCTTATGGTGGGTTCTCTCTAAATTTCAATTTGTATCCCTTTGATCATTTGGCTCAAATCCTATATCTGCATTCTTTTGGGCCTATTGTATTTGAGATTTATGGTGTAACTAGTCCGGTACCTTTGGTACATTATAAGTTGTTAGATGAGTGCAATATTGAAAATTGTTTATTTATGGATAAGAGGTTTACACCATTCAAAAGTCTGAATTACGATGATAAATGTTATTGATCATTGAACAAGCAAATTTGATTTAGTTTTAAACACTGTTTATTTTTTCACTAGAATTCCTTCCTTTGCCTTCTCAACTCTTTTTATAATAAGGACAAATATCACAGGGAAGGTAATTCAGTTTTTGGTATTTATTTTGTTTCTAAGTTGGAGTTGAAAAGCACAGATTTCGAAGGCTTCCTCTCTATTTAATTGGGCCAAGAGTATTTTTCTTCTTTACTCATTCCTTATTAGTCCTAGTCTGAAGAGGTGTGAAGCATGGAGAATAGAGACAACATGGATTTCAAGAGAATCTTGTGAAGGCACAAGGAAATTATATAGTTCAATAGGACCTTTTTTATTTCAATATCATCAAGGATGAATGAAATTGAGCATCATTGCATGTCTCAACATGTCAACATCATGAGCATGTTGGTCCATCAAAAGTAGAGGATACACATTCTAGAATGTAATTGAAATATGCCAAGGAATTTTTTTTTATATCTCCACAAAGACTCCTTGTCCACATCCTCCAACAACAGGGCATCTGACAATTCAGCTCAGGAAAAATTTAAAGAGGAAGAAACAATCTATCAAGTCAAGGATCCAATGCACATAAAAGAACAAAACTCTCGCTCTTGACATTGGTAAGGAGGAAGGAAACAATAATCATGTTTTTTGTTAACTCAAGTATCTTTTTCGAGGTCATTAGAATTCTAGGAATTTTTGTCAAGTAGGCAATAAGAAAGAATACTTGGAATATATATCATATAGTTTGAACTATAAACTATTTTTTTAAGCACTGGACAATCCTTTGCATCTTCTATTAAGCTTAGCTACATCCTTTTTTATGATAATATAATATTTTTGTTTAGGTTTTTCAAAAAAAAAGGAAATAGGATAATGATAAAGGTTGTGTTATTCTATTATTGACTTAAATAATGTGAAGACTATCTCACACCCAAATTTGTGTCATTTTAGGATATTTGTGACATTTAAAATAAATAAATAAATTATGTAATACAAATTAGCATAGAATCATCTTCCTATACTATTTATTTGATAAAAATTTGATGTAAACTAATTGGTTTTCTACATTTTGAAAGGAAAATTATTTACTCAAACTCATATTTAATTTCACTAACACATTACAAAAACAATATGCAAATACATTCAAATTAATGTAAACTATCACAATGTAAATTCAATGTAAACTATCACAATCTAAATTCAATATAATGGACACAAAAGAAAAAATTATATATTTATACATAAACTCAGAACATTCTTAATTGTAGCTTAATCTTGGATAACATCAATATAATGAGTTATTGAATCATTTTCTTATTGAATATGTTTTGTATCAACGAAAAAATATATTTGTTTTATTTTCTCCTTAAATAATAGTGTTTGTGACAATAATTTTCTTCTTAATATAAGTTCTTCTAGTGTAGTTTTCTTCTTGAATAATAGTTATTCAATAGTGTTTGTGACAATAATTTTCTTCTTGAATATAAGTTCTTCTAGAGTGTAGTTTTCTTCTTGAGTAATAGTTATTCTAGTGTAGTTTTCTTCTTGCTTTTAATTTTCTAATTTCATTTTGCACTTGACATCAATTTATTTGTTTTTGATTTCATAGGGGTAAAGAGAAAAAATGAGAAGTTGGTGTTACCTTTGTAATTTTTCATTCTTACTACCTATCTGACCTTCTAGTAACATCGATAATCTTGAATTCTAGCTTTATAGCTTTTCTAAGCTCTCCTTCAACCTTACTATGTTACTACAATTATTTCCTTAGAGATATTGGAGCGTTTAAGGCACACAAGCCCAAATTGTAGATAGTTATCTAGAGATTTAATGATCTAAGGAAATTTTTGTTACTTTTTCTCGTGAATTAAGAGATTTATCTATAGTCGTCTTGCATTTCCCAATCTCAAGTATTCATCATGTTACCTAGTAGGGTTTAGGGTTCACATATCTGTCAATATTCCATTCTACACCTTGATTGGACAAAGGAAGCGGTGAATTTTGATTAAGTGACAACATGTCCCACCACTATGATAAATTCATAGGAGTGAAACCTGATTTAGGAACAATTATAACCTTTTTTAAATTTGGAAACTTAGTGTTATAATATAAGTGGATGATCCTTCGACTTTGAGTATGTTTGACCATTTGATGAGCATAACAAAGAGAAATCTTATTGCAATGTTTCCAAATTATCATGGGATACTATGATTCCTTATTCTCTCATTAATTATATTTGTATATATAAATGTAATGTACAGATCATGCTATGTATAATCACTATTGAAGTTGAATCATGCTTCTACACAACAACTTTATGATTCTTGTAATTATTATCAATCTAAAAGCTATGTTTAAGGTATTTTTTATTATAATTTTTAAAATGTGTATGAGATCAAAGAGTCACCATTAATTTTGTCCATTTTAAACCAACGTTTTTTTTCTTTCAATTCTTGCATGTTAAATTTACAAACTAGTAGGAAATCCTAATTGATTAAAAATAGATTCACATAGTTCTTAATTAGGAAATAGTATAATGCTAAGGGAGGAAGGTGTGGGGGGATTCTCTATGATCCTCGAGGAAAAATTGTATCTACCTATGCATGGGTCTAGTTCAAGCTAAAAACAATGATGTTGAGGCTTATGCCTTATGGGCATCCTCTTAGCCAAAGAAGAGAATAACAAAACTTTGGACATCATCAAGGACTGTATGGTAGTAATTAAATATATGCTAGGTAATATAACTCTGATGGATACACAACTAGTAACCACTATGGACACAACAAAAAAATAAGCAATCTTTTTCATTGAATTTTTATTTCCACATGAAAATATGTCTTAATTCTATAGTAGATCAATGCACTAACAAGGCCACTGAATCACACATTGGAGTTCTTTTGAAAAATGGGGGAATACGTAATAGTTGTATCCCCTAATGGATTTTGATTGGATCGATGCTCCAGCCCACTAGAAATTAATATCACATGCATCAATAGTCAGAGAATCATTCCATTAATTTTGAAATGGGATCTTGGAGGAAAATCCTAAGTACTCTTAATAAGAAAACATTAATCTCTACTCCAGGTAATGAATAATCCAGGCCTATAAATTGTCACCGTTGTGTGATTATGGAGAACTCATGTATCTAAACTAGGTGGTCTTGTGGGCTATGTTCAATAGGGACATGCCTTCTAGTATGTGTGACCAATATTCTTGGGTTATTTGTCAGTGTTACATGTGTTTGTCTGAACAGTGGAATCAATAATAGGGAAGTGGCATTCAGGGTAGGATTATTTTATTGTGATGGTTGAATTATTTCTTATAGTGGGCTCTCTCTCTAAATTTCTATATGTATCCATTTGATCATTTGGATCAAATCCTACATTTGCATTCTTCTAGGCCTATTACATTTGATATTTATGGTGTAACTAGTCTAATACCTAGGGTACATTCTGAGTTGTTAGATCATTGCAAGATTTGAAATTGTGGATTGATGCATATGATATTTGCATCATTCAAAAGTATAAATTACGATGATAAATGTTAGTTCTCATTGAACAAGGAAATTGTATTTAGTTTTAGAAACTGTCTATTTTTTCATTGGAATTCCTCCCTTTGTATTCTCACCTCTTGTTATATTAAGTACAAATCTCATACTAAAGGGAATTCAGTTTTTGGTATTGGTTTTTTTCTAAGTTGGAGTTAGAAAGCAGGGATTTCTAAGGCTTCCTCTCTATTAAATTGAGCTAAGAGTATTTTTCTTGTTTTCTCATTCCTCATTTTTCCTAGTCTGAAGAGGTGTCAAGCATGGACAATAGAGACACCATTGAATTTGAGAGAATCTTGTGAAGGCACAAAGAAAGTATATAGTTCAACATGTTAAAATATATTAAGTATATAGTTCAATATTATATTAACTTAATCTAATGCTGAGACATGCAGTGATTGATGATTGCCAACATCATGAGCATGCTAGTTCATCAAAAGAAGATGATATGTATTCTAGAAGCTAATTGCAATAAGTTGAGGAATCTGGTTTTAAATCTCCACAAAGACTCATTTTCCACGACCTCCAACAACAGGCATCTGACAGTTCGACTCAAGCAGACTTTAAAGAGGAAGAAACAGTCCATCAACTCAAAGATCCAATGAACATAGAACAACAAAACTCTTCCCCTTATGACATTGGCCAAGAGGAAGAAAACAATAATCATGTTTTCTTTTAACTTGCATGTTTATAACATTGGTCAAAAGGAAGCAAACAATAATCATGTTTTCGAATTTACATGTTTTTCGAGGTCATTAGAATTCTAATTTTTTTTGTCAAATAGGTAATTAGAAAGAATACTTGGAATATATATATCATATAGTTTTTTGTAAACTACTTTTTCTAGCAGCAGAGAACTACCTAGTTTTGTTTTTTGAAGCATTGGACAGTCCTTTGTAACTCCTATTAGCCTTATTACATCATTTCTTATGATAATATAATAGATCTGTTCTAGTTTAAAAAAAAAAAGAAATAGGACAATCCTAAAGTTTTTGTTAATCTATTATTCACTTAAGTAGACTATTTGACACTCAAATTTGAGTTTATTTTTAAAATATTTGTGACATTCAAAACAAATAATCTTTTTTAATGTAACACAAGACCATTTGACACCCAAATTTAAGTTGTATTAGGATATTTGTTACATTCAAAATAGATAAAAAAATTTAATGTAATACAAGTTAGCATAGAATCTTCTACCTCTACTATCTATTTGCAAAAAAAACTCTACTATCTATTTGCAAAAAAAATTGATGTAAACTAATTGGTTTTCTACATTGTTAAGGAAAATTATTTACTCAAAGTCACATTTGATTTTACTAACACATTAATGTAAACTATCACAATCTAAACTCAATATAATGGACAGAAAAGAAAACAAAATTATTTATACATAAACTCAGAACATTTTTAATTGTAGCTGAATCTTGGATAACATCTATATAATGAGCTACCTAAACGACGACAGAGACTGAGATACTTACAGCCGTTTTTATTGTTTCTTCTCTACTTTTGTGCTCTATTAAAAGCTCAGTATAATCTATGTGGTTCATCAAAAGCTTAATACAATCCATGAAACTACTGCCAAAGATTTGTCCATTTCGCCGATTTCTCTTCTAAATCTGAATCGAAGGAAGGAGCACTCCTCCATCTTAAGTCATTTCAGAAATCAAGGTTGAAATTTGCAGTGTCTTCCTCTTCTGGAACCATCCACAAGCATAAACCAGAACGAAACTCTTACAGATAATCACTACAGATATATCAATGCTGTACTGATCATCTCAGTGGAACTATGATTCGGGGTCAGTGAGTTTAAAATAAATGTCTATCGACCTACGATCGTTGACTACAGAACTAACCTAACCTAACCTGTTGCCTCCAATCCGATAGATCAAGGGGGAGGCCGTGCAGAAACCCGTGATGTATAGGCACGATCACCTGGTAGAGGTACGCAGTGGGTAACGAAATTTGGAGGCACGATGTACATGGCGGGTATATCGCTCTGCTGCAGTGGAGCAGCAAAGGGCGAGGACTGAGACTCTAACCCTATGGGCGGCGGCGGCGGCGGCTGTTCTTCATCTAGCGGGAGGTGATCATAACTAGCTTCCATAAAGGAGGCCGCAATGATGACAACAGGACCAGAGGCCATGAGCGCACCCACAACGTTTCCTCCCACGACCTGTCCCTGCCCGCCGGCTAAGTGAATCGTCAGACCGGACGCCCCGGGAGGAGCAGGAGGCAGCAGAAAGCCTCCAGACAACGAAAGAATCTCAAAGCGACCTCGTAGAGACACGTTTGAGCCGGGCGCCGCAGGTTGGCGGAGGGTAACATTGCTCACTGTTCCGCTGCCGCTTAAAACACAGATTCCGTGCTGCCTTCTGCGGGCGAAGGTGGCCACGCTCTCTCCCACGTCGCAGCCATTAGAGATCTCCAGCACATGGGCACGGAGGGCGTTGGGGTTTTCCTTGGTCATCATGATGATGGAGGGCTTGGGCTTGTTCTTCGAGCCGGCAGGTCTGCCTCTGGGTCTCTTGGGAACAACTTCATCTCCAAGCGGAGCTTCTAGGGTTTTATGATTTTCTCTGGATCTCCTTTTGCCCCGGCCGCTTTTCGGGCTGCTCTCCTCCTCATCGGAAGTGTGCAGGGTCCAGTGCTCTGACCCCGTCCCTGGTTCCACCATGGCACCAATTACCTCGAACGTTTGATATATATAAGTATACTCCGCTCCCCGAATTCAGATCCAAACAGAGCAGAAGTTAGCTGTACATGCAGATCAGTTAGAGCCGAACTCAAATAGCAGAAGTGTAGATATGGAAGAGGAGGAATGGATCCCCGCAGCCGCAGCTTTGAGTGGTGCAAAATGGCGACGAATGAAAAGACGCAAAGCTACCAAAAGAAAAAAAACGCGGCGAGGGAACCGGGGAGTGGAGCGTGTTAAAGAAAGAATGGGTGGGAACAGCGTCCGCGTGGCTTGGTGCCTCAATGAGACAAGGTGGGGTGGTTATGGGCCCCACCTTGTCTCATTCGCAGACAAATGTTTAAGAATTGGATTCTCCAACACCGTGGATACGGAGTCATCATATGTTTTCTCTATTCGATTAAAATTCGGGGTAAATTTGCAAATTTTCAGTTTAATGTAAAATTATCAAATTGTAATTTTTATGTAAAATTATAAAATTGTAATTTAATTTTTTTTTTCAAATTATAAATTGAAATTTTAAATTAATTTTAAAATTTTAACTTTACAATTTAAATAATAATAATAATCTATTTTTAAGGTTACCGTCAAGCCACATTAAATTGGTGTATGAGATTCTTGTTTGTGGGATAAGGGACCCACTTTTGTCCAACGATTTGACTGATAAAGTCTACGAAGGTATACATACCCTATCCCCTTTCAATTTAAACTTGTGATCTCTTAAGAGAAAACACATATTCTTAACCATTAAGAACATTCAAAAAATATAAATTAGTATTTAACAACTTTTTATTTAAAAAAATTGGATGTGAGTGTCCCATATTTCTAATTCTTACAACCCTAAAATTTTATATTTAAGTTTGTTTTATTCGATTAAAATTGAGAGTAAATTTGCAAATTTTCAATTTTATATTTATGTTTTTTTTTTTGTATTAAAAGTGAGAATATTTGCAAATTTTTAATTTAATATAAAATTGTAATTCTTTTTAATAAATATGTAATTTTAAGATTGGAAATTGAAATTTTAAAATTACTCAAATATTCAAAATTACAATTTATAATAATATAATTTAGTGTTTAACAATTTTCTATTTATCAAATTTCAACTTGAGTGCCCCGCCCCGTATTAAGTGTCTTTTCTAAGACTTACAACCCTATCAAATTACATGAATTTCTCTCGTCCTTAATATTTAATATTTTATATGGTACCACTCATATCATATGTTATTTCTAAATACTACTTAGAAACATTACAAGTATTATGGTATTCCATTACCATAGGAAGGAAAAAGCATAATCTTAGTGGAATTACAATATAGGTTTGTTTATAAAAAAAAATAAAAAAATTGAGAGTATATTTTTATATTTTGTGAACAACATTTAATGTAAATTTATGTATATTAATTATAGTTTGGGATTTATTTAGAATATAAAATAAAATAAATAATTTCAAAATCTTATAAATGAAATTTAAGATACTTAATTAATGGATTTTTTTTTAAGTAAGTTGAGAATTTCTATTGATAAAGAGGTAAAATGTATATGTAAATAGTTATACTAAAAACTATCTCACTTAATCAAACTTCCAAAACTATATATCCTACCTTGTTTTAACATATATTAGAAAACATTTTGAATTAAGAGTTACTAAATTTGAAAACAAAAAGGTTAGTAAATCTAGGCTAGAAAAATTATGACTTATGCAGAATGCTTTAAGCTCAAGCATTGGAACCTGGGTGGTAGCTCGAGAACTTGGGTGGTAGCTGGAGGTGGTTGTTTTGACGATCCCTTTGAGATGGATGAAGAATTTTTTTCTTTGGCAATATGGAAGACCCCTCCTTGCTTCTTAACAAGCCATGAAGCCATAGTGATGAGGAGGTTGGATTGTCTCCCTAATGCTTCCACTCTTTGCTTTAGAAATTCGATATCTTTCTCTAGAGGAGATCTACCCTATGAAACCATGGCTTTCACATGCCAATAGAGATCAACAGTTATAAGAAACTTGATTTCTCTATTTCGTGTGCATCCTAGGTCAGGGACCAAGTCTATCACATGTGACTTTACCTCCTCATTCTCCATTTGATCCCTTCTGGATCTTACCTCATTTTCTAGAGCTTGCATTTCCTCATATGTCAGTTCCACTCCCTCTTCATAGTTACTCGTAGCATCCTTTGTAGCTGAAACACCATGTGCCTTCTTCTACTAAGTCTCCTTAAACCGTTGCTTGTGTGGTGTCGTACCTTCCCAATTCAAGCTAAGCACCCGGTTGAAGTCGAGCACACACAATTTCCATCGTTCTCTCCATCACAAGCATGGAATATCAACATCATAGAAGATCTTCCAAAACATCCAAATAAAACTCCTATGCCTACCTTCTTCTCATTCAAATCCATGATGATGGTATGAACATGGTTGTCCCATTCACCTTCTTCTATTATCATATGCATCATCAATTCCAGTTACTTGACCCGACTAGACGTACACCACCATTGCCCGTAGTGATTTCCCATCCTCATTAGTGAACCTCTTATTGATTACATTCTTTGGTGCATGCATTATATGGTCTGTGTGTCCTTCATATGTGTTGGGAGGCGGAGTTGTGGACAAGGAAGACCGCATATGAAAATCAAATCCAATTTCCTTGCCATTTGGCATCTCTCCTTGGCCCAGTGGGCCATGTAACACTTGATCTCGGTGAATATAATCTATCAAATTATTATTTTGTTTCGATGCAATATTTTTTGGGGAACTACTCTAGATCAAGGACATTGAATGAAGTCTAATATCCACACAAATAGCGAGTTGGGGGACTTTATCTAATGACCTCTTACTTATAATTCACGAGACTCAACAACTCAAATTAACCCACCAAACTATGATCTATAAAATTATATATTATTTAATTTTTTTAAAACCCCATTTATATATAAAATATTTATATAATAAAAACTATCATAAACATTACATATATAAAATATTTATATAATAAAAACTATCATAAACATTACATATATAAAATATTTATATAATAAAAACTATCATAAACACTACTAATTAAAATATATAAAATATTTATATAATAAAAACTATCATAAACACTACTAATTAAATATCAACCCAACTCATTAAAAATAATCATTATCATATGCCGCCAACCTTTAATGCTACATTCCTCCTCCGTGACATATATACTACTAAAACATTTTTTTCCGTGAGAATTCTCCAGAATTCTCCAACCCCCCCCCCCCCCCACTTTATATAGAGAGAGGGATATCTATAGAGAAACATTATGTAAAGAGAGGGATGTGCACTTGAAAATTTAACCAACTTGTCACCATGTCATGATGTAACTTATAAATCACAAGGTTCCCATTCACATGTGTCTACAAAGATAAGGGTATGCATCACGTATAGAGAAAGTCAAGGTAGAGATAAATAAGGTCTTTACGATCATGTTCATCATGATAGCTTTGCATACTTTCACACGTCTTTTTGGTTATGGAAATGATATATTGTGTCTAAATACTCTGGAAAATAGTATGATTATATAAGGATGGGTTAAAATTTAATCGTGCATTTCATGTTTGCAAAATTCTACACATGAATTTAATTATAATGGACATGGTAACAAACGACGAAAATTCAGATAAAGTCAAGAATTACTTTATGGTTAATCACGAAAGATGTTAACTTTCATAATAAAGATTCCCCGTAATAAGTTTTTTTTACACTTGAAAAAATTTCCTAATTATTTTTATAATAACTTATTTCCATGTAATAAGTTAATGCTATGTTAACTTACACAAGTATTTATTTAAAAAAAAACCTAATTATAAAGTTAAAAAGAAAATATGATAAAGTCATGATTTTATGATGTTTTACTTTATGTGTGTGGGGTGGTCATAATTTACAAATTTTCTTTGAAGTATAGGCTATAGTGTTTGTATTTTTCATTAGAAATATTGAATATAATTTTTTTTCTTGGAACATATATATTTTTCAGATGGGTAGTTTTATTGGGTAGTTTCATTGGTTTAATTACTGCAATGTCTTATTGTCACCTGTGGTTCAATTCCTCTAATAAGGTCAACTTATTCACAACAGGTAGTGGTAGGGACAAAATCTCATGACTAGTCTTAGATGGTGAGGTGTACTAGTCAACATTGATGGGTTTACTATTAGTGATTGTGGAAAGTTTTCATATACCCATTTCTCCTATGATATGTATTAATATTGGGAAAGGGAAATCCAATAAAAATGGGAGCAACAACTCCTTAATTCTGTAAATTTTCATTTAGAAATAATAACTGTTTGTAAGGATCGTTTATTTTGGTTATGGAAACTCTTCATCCATTATTTCTATGAGAAGACCTTGTATCTTAATACAAGAGGATCAACCCAATACATCAAATGGTATCATACCTTTTGTTTTGTAACACTGATCACTATCCTAGTTGCATCAAATGGTATTAGAGATAATTGCAATACTAGGATAATAAAGAGAGAGTTGCAAAGATGAAGATAAATACACCTAGGAAACCACAAGATGTCGAAGACAGAGAAAATGTTGATGGAAGAGGAGAGGAGCATATTAGAAATCTACTAATATAGATTAAGAAACTTTTAAGTGAATATGTTGTAGACCCAACTATAGATATTCAATGTGAAGAGGGGAAATGTCAAAAGCATTTCTTTGAGAATTTTGTTTTATGGAGAATTAAATATATAAATTGATCATCGACTGAGGTAGCTTGCATAAGAGAAACAAAGGAAAATGATGCAAACCAAAAACCGAGTGACACAAAATAGATGAGAAAAATAAATGTATTACGAAGAGTGGTTTTCTACTAGTGGAGTTGCAAAGACATGATGTTACAACAGATGTAACAATGGAATATTTGTGGATGGGAAATGTTGATTCATAATTATTTGAGTGTTGATGTGCCTACATCTGAAGAAATCAATATTTCTCTTGAAGAATTATAGACAAACCAAAGAAACGAGGCAGTAAGGATGTTTCCAAATAAAAGGAGATTCTGAGGTGGAGAAGTAAGGTAGAAGTGCAATAGAGTAGTAAATAATGTTTGAATATGAAAGAGAACATGATGATGTGTTCATGATATAGAAGCAATTGTAGCAAGAAAATTTGATGTCAGACAATGAAGAAGATGAATAGGTGTAGTAGCAAGTGGATATGTAGAGAGAGTATAGAGATGATTATAGCAGCAAAGTGGTGGTAGAGTGAGAGGAGAAGTGTATATGACTCTAGAAAGGGTCTGATGTTTGGTAGAGTTATCTGAATGAGGGAACAATGCATTCCCCTAATGGTTGGATAGGGTATATATGAGAGGAGGAGATACACCTCTAATACTAAAGGGTTCTAGGTAGAGGTCAGTAAATGCAAGGTGTTGAATAATCTACAAGATGAGCTTGTAGAGACATTATAGTGGATGTTGAGTATAAGAGATAATTAGAGACATAATTCCAAGTGAGGAATCATGCAAAGGAGAAACAAATTTTGGTATTGGTAAGAGTGGACACGCTAAGTAGAAAAGTATGGTAGGAAGAGGAATTCCAATAATGAGAGGAACATGATTACAACAGAGAACTAGTTCCAATGGAAGCACAAACTATGGATATTCTTAAGAAATAAACATTAGGTGTGTATGTTGAAATAGTGGTGAAGGTGCCTAATAGAGAGGATGAAGAATTAGTAAGCACCGTTAAAAGAGAGAAATTTAGGGAAGTAAGGACCATGGGATTGGAGACGAAGGGGAAGTGGAAGATTGCGGACTATAGTTCCAAAGAATGGAATAAAGGACAAACAATGGATTAGATGCAGAGATGCTCGTAGTCATCAAATTGAAGGAAGTGTTTTGGATGTTAGTGACGTAGACCCCCTGCCCTCGGGCCAAGATCCGCACAGGATCTTCACTAAAACCATGCCAAGGGTTAGTCAAACCCTTTGTTTGAGCAACAAAGGACTTCGAGTTTCGGGAGTTGGAGAGTCCCGATATATCCCCACAGCTCTTGACAAATGTCGAAAGCCAAATCGTCAATGAGGGTTGACCGCTCCAACACACACCGCCTGTTGCCACTAAGTTCAGCTTTTTGGGACTTGAGCGAACGACCCAACAATCGTTCCTCTTGCCTTATGATTCCCCGAATTTTGAAATGTCGGAATGCCGAAATGGGCTCAACGTCCCATGGAATGCGAGATCGATGGCCTTTCGGGACTTCGCGTATCGGGAGATCACGATTCTTGACCCCAACTCACTTGACGCACCAATTCCTGAAATTCTGAAATAGCGACCCTTTTTCGGGATTTCGCATATCGAGAGTTTGAAACTCTCGGTTCCAAAAATCACTTGTCTCCTCTACTTCCCAGACCCCAAAATGCCGAAATGTTGGGATTCCACTCCAAAGACACTTCACATTTCGCGACTTTGGGGTTTTCAGTGCAAAGCGCCTCGGCACCTTGTCATTAGGGTTTTCGAAATGCCGAAATGCCGATGTTTCTCACCAAAGGCACGTCGCGTTTCGCGACTTTGGGGGTTTCAATGCCAAGGGTCCCGATCCTTTGTCATCGAAATTTCTGGTATGCCGAACCCCAAAATACCGAAATTTCACACTTGATTCTCCCTTTTGCGATTCGAGTTTTAGAGTGACCAAGGATTTTGGTCTGCACTCCGAACTTACGAATCCAAAATTTCCGAAATGATCTGACAACTCAAACTAATCATGATCAATGGTTCACGTTGATTCTTGATGTCAGGGTAGCAGATTCATCCAACTCCTAACCACCTCACAACTCCTTTGGATCTGACGGTCCTCACGACTTCGTAAGTTCTCCACTGAGAATTATGACCACCAGATGCACTCCTCAAGGACTTCTGTCCAAACGAATCAGCGTTCTTCCTTCTGAAATTAACTTCTATGAGACGATTTCGGCCTCCGTCCCCATTTGAACACTTCAAAGGTTAAATCCCTCCTGAGCTTTCACTTATAAACTCAAGCTTCCAAAAGGATCCCTGCTCGCACTCCTTGCAACAAACCTTCATATAACCTATGGTTATTTATGTCTTCGACCCTGTGCACTCCTTGCAATACTGGTCCTTCAACCTTCGTTCTGGATTTATAAAATCCAAGGCTTCAATTGGCCTGCGCACACCTTGCACAGCTATGTGCTTCACCTGCACTTCAGCTAGTATGAGAACAACAATATCTCTCCTAAGCTTTCTAAGATAAAACTCAGACCCTCGTCAATGCACACCTTGCGGACGTCCACTGCACTCCTTGCAGGAATTCTCAGGAAGAGAAACAATTGAAACTCATTCTTCTCCTCTCTCAGACTTCATACACTCAACATGAAATCACACACATGCTACAAAATTGAAATAAAAGCATAACAAAGAAACAAAGCAACTGTAAACATACCATTCAACAATTGTAAACAGTAAGCATCACAACACCATGAAAATTGAATCAAAGCTTCATATATTAACTCAAGTGCTCCTGTACATGGGTTATTCTCTACAACTCTCTGTTATAGCTCTAGAGCTCTCTGAATTCTGAGTGATCATCAAAAGTTACAATGATACAAGGGTGAGGGTGTCTATATTCGTTTTCCCTCCTATGCTTCTAAAACTGTCTAATCTAACATTCATATCTACCTACTATACATTAACAGACTTAAATGCCTAATACATCTGGCAGGTGAGAGTAATCTCTCCAGATCTGTTCATATCTCCAAGACATAAATGTAAGTACGCTTTTTCCTAGCTATTACATTAATGCTTCAAATTTCAAAATTTAAAACGTTTTCATAAAAACATGCTCCTTTTTCCCATCTGCGCGTCCAGTTGTTCCTTTGGCTAGGAGCATGCTTCGACTTTGTCTTTGTACGATGCTCCTGCATCAGTTAGCAATAAATATTGGTAGAAGAGAATGCTTATTTTGTAAAAAAAATCCACCTACCCTTTGAGAAGGATGCTCAAAAGTTTCCAACCAATAGAGTCTAATTCAGAAGAATCCCTAGGCCTTTGCAAATCCTACATACCTAAAAAAAATTATTTTCGATTCTATGCTTTATTTCTAGATTTTCCATATTTTTAGCAACAACAAGGGTCAAACATTTTGATCAGTGCACACTATTCTCTTGGAAGATGCTAAATTATGGATATGTTGTAGATAATATCATATTATACCTCAAAACCAAGTCTTAGAAGCATATATGCATTTTAAACCCCATTCCCAAGTCCAAAGTCCATAACCAATGCATAGTAATTTCTAGATTTCATTTATGTGTTGAAAGAGGCCTATTATTTTAATCATCACACTCTAATATTTGTTAATTACGATATGAAATTTATAAAAAAATGTCGAGAAGACATATTATATGCCTTGGCCAATTTTTATTCGAATTTATTAAAAATTTTTACCATGCAGATGCCTTGAACAACATGCCTAGATTTTCCAAATTTATAACAAAAAGGGGTTAGTGTTTTTCTTTGCACACATTCAATACTTGGAATTATGGTATCGAATTTTGATATATTGTATAGAATGAATTGCTTGATCTTAATTGATATTGATTAGGTACTTAATGCTTCTTTAGTTGTTTGCATTACCTCGATAGTAATGTTCAAAATGACCTTTTGTCGTGCAATTTTTTCTGTATTTCTCTTTTGTTTGAGCCTGATTATCCCTAAACTTGATTTCATCCACAAACTCAAAGTTTATGGCTGACTGATATATCTTATCATGATTTAGCTATTGCATTTATTTTTTCAATTGTTGGGCATATGTACATAACCAACTTTAGTATTGATGAGAATATGTAAAATATTTTGGAGGCACATGTTGCACTAAATTTAATCAAAATTTATTGATTTTAAGTACCATGTCCAATATGTTCTTAGTTCAAAACTTGCACACAAAATTTGTTAGGTTTCTACATAAACAAGGGTGTAATATTTTGACTTACGTGTCGTGAATACTTGGAGTTATAGTGTAGTATTTTTATATGTTGTAGGATGCATCATTTTTTACCTTCAATATAAAGTTTCATAAAAATATATTTATTTTATGGTAGTCATCCGACCCAAACACATAACATGGCATGAAAACCAAACATTTGTTCCATGTGCTTATTTTTCCAAAATTAACTATGAATATTCAAACACTCACAAACATTTGTTCCATGTGCTTATTTTTCCAAAATTAACTATGAATATTCAAACACTCACATTTGAGTTTTGAGATTAATACTAACCATGTATTATTCAAATAGGTTCTTAGCTTATATAAAAAGTTAAACTAATTGGGAACCCAATAGTCATGGCCCTATAAAGTAAATAATTAGGAGATTGATGTAATAAAGGCCTTTGGCTCTCTAATGTTTTGTAAGGAGGCTAATCATTGGCCATTAATTCTAATAAAAATCCATTAAATTAATTTCTACAAATTTCTCTATGTATTCATATTAGATATTACTTCTTTGGGGGATATGTGTTAGATTTTATTCTTTACTTACCATATGGTATTGTAATTTTATTGTGTAATTTTTATTTATAAGGAGGGACACTCACTACTATATTAAATATTATATTGTGTGACTCTAATGGAAACGTGCTATATCACAATATCGCTATTCAATAAATGACATTTACCAATTGTTGTTGATCTAGAATGAATGATGGGAATATGCATTGGATACATAAACGCATTTCAATAATAAAAATAAAATATATTTTGAATATTGGTAAAATATTTTACTTTATTAATTAATGAGTTTTTCTAATAACACCTCCTTAGTATTCATGAATTTTTAAATAATTTAAAAATATAATATAGTTTGAATATGGTAAAATATCCATTAATGAGTTTCTCTAATAACACTTTTTTAGTATTTATGAATTTTTAAATAATTTAAACTATAAATATTATAATATAATAAACTTTTCAAAATAAAATTATAACAATTATTTAACTTAAAAATATTTTAAACACATTTTTAAATATTAAAAAATTATAACAACTATTTAACTTAAAAATATTTTAAACAAATTTTTAAATATTAAAAAATTAAAATATAGTTGAAAATAATGATGCATGTGGAAAAAGAATATACTCATCCATATAGCATAGAAAATATGATACCAAGCCTCGATGCATTGAATGAGAATGAGTGATGTGCTTGAAGATATGATGTAATTAATTTCATTTTAATTCAAGGATGATATAATGAATAAATGGAATTGAAATAAAGAGAGGAATGGGTTAGATACTTAAGTTTCATTAAGTAATGAAATGAGAATGTCTTATTTTAAAAATAAAAGTAATATGATTATTATTTTTTAATATAATATTTATTTTCCTCATGATGTTTATGATCTCATATTGTATCTTAGATATTTGATGTTTCCCTTCTATGGAATATCAAGGTCTTTTATCATTTCAATTCAACTAATGTATAATGTTTCCCTTCTATGGAATATCACGGTTTTTTATCATTTCAATTAAATTAATGTATACTTGGAATATGATATCTATATTTTGAACTATTGTAAATTAATGTTTTATATTTAATTGATATTGGAAAAATAAAGTTATAGGATTTATTTTTCATCATTCATAATGATGAAAGCAGGTAATAAGGCATGTATTAAAGGATGTTTTTGAAGATGGATTGTTTTATACATTTCAATTAAACTAATCTATAATTGGAATATAAGATGATATCTATATGTTCGAATTATTGTAAATTAATGTTATATATTCAATTTATATTGGAAAAAAAAAAAGGTTATAAGATTTATCTATCATCATTCATAATGATGAAAGGAGATAATAAGGCATGTATTAAAGGATGTATTTGAAGATGGATTGTTTTACATGAGGGGATGGATATATTTCCTACATATATAAAAGTGATATTGTTTGATTGTTGATTATTGAGATAATTCATATTATGAAATAATAATACTAAGAGAATATAGTATTAAAGTTATATGTATTTTATTTAAAATTTTATTTTCTTTAAAAATTGTATTAGATGACACATTAATTTATTAAATTAGGTTATTTGTAAACTTGAATGTTGTATCATTTTTCTATGAAATAGATCTCATCATACAATTTTGATGCAAATAAGGTTAACCTTGTTGACCACATCAAAAATTCAAAAATGGGAGAATGTCACGTGCCCATAATGTTAGAAAAAAAAAGACAATAAAAATAGGAGTAACAACTCCCTAGTTATGTAAATTTCCATTTAGAAATAATAACTATCTGGAAGGGTTGTTAATTTTGGTTATGAAATTTTTTAATCCAATAGTTATATGATTTGGATCATTGGTTTGGGTATAGAACAAATTTGGAGATATGTTGTAGATAAGGGAAAATAATTTTAAAATGAGAGAGTGCACCTTTTCATATGTTGTAATATTTTGCTAATCAACCTAGAACATGATCTAGAAACTAATTGAGAATAAATATAGTTAGAAATTTGAGAGAGGATAAGAGAAGAAGAATAATTAAAGCAATGTGATTCTCATTAACCTATAAAAATAAAAATGACCATCCAAGAATGAATGAATGAATACAATGCAATACAATTGAAATTTAATGCAATATAGATGAATTGTTCATGCAATTATGCTAGTATTAACTACATGCAATGCATGAGAAAACATGAATTTCTAATTAGCCAAGTGAAGTGAACTTACATGAGGGAGTTGACATGGATTTTACTAGCCAAGTTGAGTAAACTAGCTCATACGCTTTCATTCCTAGAAAGTAGGATCTAACCCCTCTTCAAGTGTGCACTTATTCCTAGAAATAAAAATATATTAGACTCCTAAAATATACGATCTCACCCTACAATGACAAACATAAGTGCTCCTATACCTAGAAAATTATAATTAGCCTAAGATAAGTCCCTAGAATTTAGGGAGAAAGATCAAGTGCACTCTAAGAGAGAGAAAAATATGCATGTGAGTGAAAATGACAGGGAAAATGATGCATGTACACCAACACCCTCCTAAGACTAACTTAGGTGAGTATGATGCATGAAAAAATGGGGTCTCAAAAATATATAGCCATTTTCAGTAACCAAGTACAAAAAAAATCCCCAAAAGGAAAGAGGGATAAA
>SNQJ01S0018143.1:124699-156980 GCA_010110895.2 Picea sitchensis | reverse complement strand
TTTGTATACTCCACTTCTGGTTCCTTCTCGACCTTGGGAAAGTATTTCCATGGATTTTGTAGGTGGTTTACCTATGTCTAGACGAAATCATGATTATGTTTATGTTGTGGTTGATCGATTTAGAAAAATGTGTATTGTGATGCCTTGTACGAAGCAAGTTATAGCTGAACAAACGACACAAATGTTCTTTCAAAATGTTTGGGTGCATTTTGGATTGCCTAAATCCATTATTTCTGATCAGGATTCTCGATTTGTTGGGAGTTTTTGGTCGAGTTTATGGGCACTCATGGACACCAAAATTAAAAAGAGCACATCTTTTCATTCGCAAACAGATGGTCAAACAGAGGTGGTAAATTGAACAGTGGTGCATCTTCTTCGTGCTTATTGCAGTAAGCATCCTAAACTTTGGGATGAGCATTTACACTACATTCAACATGCTTACAATCGAGCTAAGCACTCTTTGACTCAAACGTCGCCATTTGAAGCATGTTTTGGCTATTTTCCCAAATCTCCTTTAGATTTTATCTTTGGGAAGGATATTGCTATTGATGGTCAATATGATATTGATAGGGCATAAAAGTTCATTGAACAAATTCAGTCAATACATCAAGTTGTGCAAGAGCAGTTGGAAAAGAGTCAAGCCAAGTACAAGACGAGACATGGCAAGCATCGTGTTGATCAAAGTTTCCAAGTTGGAGATGAAGTTTGGCTTTAAATTAGTAAGGAGAGGCTTAAAGGAGAAGGTAAAAAATTGAAACCGATTCGATATGGTCCTTTCAAGATTATCGACAAGATTGGTAACAATGCCTTTCGTTTAGATTTGCCTCATATGCAAATGTATGCAGTTGTTAATGTTGAGAATTTGAAATTGTATGAGCCTTCGTTGATTGATGATCATGGAGAGCATGTTCAGATTCCTTCTATAGATTATTTTCCCCCAGAATATCTTACCGAACTGCATTAAGACACCATCCTTGACAGGAGAATGTGAACTTCAAAACGAGGAAATGTAGAGTATTTTCGAGTTGGACTTAAAGGAACAAATCAAAGAAAAGCCAAGTGGATTGAGGTTGGAAGGGTGAGGGAACTATACCCTCATCTTCAAATAGAATGAAAATAGTCTTTTGGAGGTCCAAAATATTTCCAATGGGGAGGTGTGATCAGGGGATCAAATTTTTCTCAAAATCGGACGAGAGCGTAGACCTCATCGTTGCGAACCCAACACAACTCGTTTTGGTTCAAACAGACGTCGGGAGCGAGAGATATCACGTTCTGTTCAAATTTACAAACAAGCAAAAAAAGGGTTGCTGACTGTATAGTTCGTACAGTCCATATGGACGCTAATGTGGTAGGTCATACGACACGTGGCAAGCCATACGAAATGTGTCAGGATGGCATTCAGACAGTTGGCAGGTGACTTGGCATGTTTGGCAGCGAATGGAGCGATGACACGTGGCCCGGTTAATGGCCGCCACATGTCATCTATTATTTGGTTAAAACTTATGTTGTTGGCCAGAGTCGACCCCGTGACCTCCGGGCAGGGGAAACAACTTGGAAAAGAGCCGCCAAATGGTGTGCCACCATGTGTTACTTATTATATATATGGCATGAATTGTATTAAAGTTTGAATATGCGGGTGGTTTGGGCCGCGACCGGGCTGGGGCTTAGCCCCAGCCCTTGGTCGCGCGCTATATAACATATGACCTACAACTATGGTGTATGGCATGTGCGCAATTAACGTTTGTTCCAACAGTTATTACAATGACCGCCATTTGGCCTTTGACCATTGGATTTTGAAACGAGAGCCCATATTTATGCTAGCGCGTGGTCACATGGGTTAATATGACCTGGCCCTTGATAGTTAGGGGCTAGGTGTGCCCATAACTGTCCTACAGTTCGCACCGTTTGTGCGATTGCATCTGGTGCTAGGTTTTTACTCTTAAATAAGAGTGTGGGCTAGGTTGAACCATAGAAGGTGCATTTTGTAGATGCAGAGATAACAAGCTTGAAGAGGGGACTTCCAGGAAGCCTATCTTCTTCAAGTTTTGGCCAAACGAGGTGCTGAAAAAGCCTAGCTAGGGGTTTTTGGACGTTATGAAGCCATTGGAGTAGTCTATTTGGCATTTTGAGTATTGTAAAGAACATTTTTGAGCACTTTGAGAAAATAATACTAATGATCCATTGGAAGCTGGACCAGGAGATGTAGCCCAAGAGAGGGGTGAACTCCTTTATCATTTGTTGTGTTATGTGTTTTCTGTTCATTGATTATGTTGCTGTTTATATGCATCTTGAATGAGTAAATCCTATTATAAGTTGTGTTGCAAAGATGATCCATTTGCATTTTTAACACATAAAATTTTACTTGCAAATATTTTCAAGAATACAAGTCTTCTTCATTTTTAGATCAATTTCCAGTCTCTGTTATGCATTTGTTTGAATTCCATATGAATGTGTCTTTCATGTTGAATGAATAAGTCTATGAGGAGAGTATAAGTTTCAATTGTTTGTCTTCCTAAGAATTCCTGCAAGGAGTGCAGAGAAAGTCTGCAAGGCATGCGTCGACATATTCTAAGTTTTATCTCAAAAATATCAGGAGAGGTACCATTGAAATTATACCCAGGCAAGTGCCAGAGTAGCACAGATCCGCACAAGGCGTGCGTAGGCCAGGTTGAGTATTATACTTTTCCAACCCAAGAAATAGGTTGCAACCCAAGAAATAGGTTGAAGAACCTATGTTGCAAGGAGTGTGTTATCAGACTAATCGGTAGGTGCAGACACTAACAGATCTCCCTAGATCCACCTGGATCTAGAACAAAACAGGACAGGAAATTACTCTTTCCCTAAGTTGAAATCATTGAATTATCTAGTAAGGAGGGACAAGTGACATACCTTTGTATCTCTTCCTTAGGTCTCTGTTGCTCCCACTTCGCTTTGGTGCTCTCGTGAGGTCAAGACCAAGACAACACAAACCAACCAAAGTGAAGATAGAAAAATGTATTCAATGTCAACTTATGCATATGATCAAGGAATTACACAATAAAGTAAGAGTGACTTTATGGGAAAGGGACATGCCGTTGTATTATATTAATTGAAAGTAGAAGATACAACCTGATCGCCTTGATATCACAAGCTTCCTTTCAGTGACTCTTGGTTCCAACACACACACTTTCTCTGTACTTTCATGAAGAAGATCCAATTCTCTTGACAGACCAACTAGAGCCTTCAAGCCTCTATCCAAGCAGGGTTCTTCACACAATTCCTTCACCAATTCTTCAATTAATCTTGCTTAACCTTTTCCATGAGAATCATTTCAATATATAGGAGAAGGAGAGATGGTTACATGGATGAGGATGATCCCATCAAATCTGAGAAGTCAGTAAAATGACAACCATACGAATGCCAACTCATTTTCTATAAGATTCCCTTCTAGAACCCTCGAGACCTCTTCTCTTTTCCAAGTCTTGAAAATAGGTTTGCACCCTATGTATGCAGCAAAAGGCGAGAAGTTCACACCCTAGATGAAGATGGCCTATGAGAATGAGGTATTCTCTCACCCTAGGCCATATGCATCCTGCGAACTCACTTTGAAAATATGCTTTTGGAAGGAGACAAGATCCATTTTTCTCAGGAAACAATTCCTTGTTGGGAGCCTGAATACACCATTGTTAATACATCACCAAGATGACCAAAATCATGTGTAACAGAGTGCACAGAGTCAAAGTTTAGATAACCAGAGGTTATCGTGAAGGCCGCAAGGAGTGCATGCAGGATTCCTTATAATCCCAGAGTTCGTAACAAGAATCAAGCTCAGGAAGGATAGAGAATTGGAGAGTCTGGAGGAAGGATGACGTTCCCAGTCACCTCATGGAATCAAGCTTACTAGGGTTGATGCCAAGATATCTAGAAAGGAGCCATAAAGAATCTAGAAGGATGGTATAGATCCCTGGAGTTGTGAGGAGGATAAGAGCCAAAAGTCATACAACACTTCGAAGCTTAGGAGGAATAGTTTGAGCCGTCAATCTAAGGAGAGATCTAACCATTGATTCCTTTTGTTGGGAAGGAGAGTTCGGAGATTGAGATTTGAGAGGAAAGAAATAATCCATCGCCCAAATTTCTGAGACCCGAAGTCCCTATTTGTGAAGAAAGGATATGGAGTGTTGGATCACAGGGAGTCGTGGACCATCGATCTGACATAGAGAAGTTTGGAGTTTGGAATTCAGAGAAAAGGAGGTGAGTTAAATTTCAGGTTAGCGAAGCGTGAAATCCCAAAGTTCTTAGGATTCAGGCCCCAAGTGATAAACATAGGTTAGGTCAATAGAGGATAAAGAGAGGAGCTAGCGTCCACTAGGTTCGAGTTTGGGGTTCAGGGATCAAAAGAGTCGGAGTGACTCGCAACAAAACTATCTGAGGCCCGAGGTTGCAAAGCACCTTTTGGATAGGTGTGTGGTTAAAGCCAGTGATCACATGGAGGAAGCTTGTACCCGGTGCTAGTTCGCACGACTGAGGTTTCAGAAAAGGACCTATGGATTTGTTTGGTAGAGGTTCTTGCTGGAACCAAAGAGCTGCTTCATCTCTGTAGTACTGAAGATCCATTGACTAGGAGGTTAGAAAACCCTGCTGAGGTAGGTGCACTGTGTCAATGTAGGTGAGGAATACGTCACTTACAATAGCTGCAAGGAGGGAAGGCTTAGATATGATTTCCCCCCTTTTCCTCCCAGCTCAGAGGAAGAGGAAAAGACACATTAGGAAGCAGAGAGAAGGGAAACGTGTGAGGCTGAGCATGAGGAAGAGAGGATTTTAAGAGATAGATATGAGAGACTAGAGGGCAGTGGTAAGGCCCCCATGGAACTAGACATAGCCTTCATGTCGATACTAAGAAATATGGTAGTCAGTCAACATGACATGACTCAGCCTTTGGCACATACGGCTGATAGATTGGCTATAGTGGGCACACAAGCCCCACATGTAGAACATGGAAACTCAGGGGCAAGTAGTAGACCCCAATAACCTACTCGCACATACACCTCTTCGAGTAGGATTCCTTGGGAGAAAGATCAAGTTCACTCTAAGAGAGAGAAAAATATACATGTGAGTGAAAATGATAGGGAAAATGATGCATGTACACCAACACCCTCCCAAGACTAACTTAGGTGAGTATGATGCATGAAAAAATTGGGTTTTAAAAATATATAGCCATATTCGGTACCCAAGTAAAAAACAATATGCCCAAAAAGTGAGGAAAGAGGTATAAACTAGTGGGAAGAAACCTTGCCCCTAAGAGAGGATATTCAAGTGTAGACTAAGAAGTCTACTGTAAAGTAGATGTCTCCTTCACTACTAAGTGAGATCATAACTCTGTGAAGTTATACTCGGTGAATGATTTTTTAAAGATATAGATGTCAGGAAGGATGTGGTGAAGTAACCACAATACATGCATCTACACATAGGTGTTGGACATATTTGTTCACATAATTTCCCCCATTATATATATATGCAATATTTTTATTCATTTTCCTAACTAATTATTTGCAAGAGATTTCAAGTCTTTGAAACACTCAAAAAACTCTAATTTATTCTTGAGAAAGTATACCCATGTGTTACTTGACCAAGCATCAATAAAGGTGAAAATGTATTTGGTCCCACTCATGGATGGATGAGGAGATGGACTCATGATATCACTATAAACTAGATCAATATTCGATGAGACTCTCCATGCCTTTACCTTTTCATATTTTTCTTTTGTATGTTTTTTGTAATTTACCTTTCCAAATAGGAGCTCCATAAAGGGGGCTTAATGGTCTAAACAACCCCGTTAGACTGTAGCTAGGGCCAAAAAGGGGAAAATAGGTTTACTAGAGGTCATTCCATCCAAGGGTGTTATAATTTGAAAGAAACATTGAGCTAAAAGTGACTAAAAGATATTTTAAGCCAACTTGAGCTAAGAATAGAACATATGAGGTAAAATTAGATTCAACAAAAAATTAGGGTTTCAGGAAACTATAAGAGGATGTAAAGTGAACTAACTCATAATTATGCAGATATTGACTTGTCATTGAGGAGAGATGCACATTTCATGAGAGAGAGGTCAGTGGATTCTAGAAGGAATACACCAGTGGTTGATTTAGGTGTTGAGAGACACACCCTAATCATCGGGAATATCACACAACTCTTCCATTAGTCTTCAGCAGCAGTTATACAATTTCCAGCATCAAGGGCATGCTTAGTTAAGGTGAGGGTGAAACTTATAAGGAGGTATTGAGTTGACTTGTCCCATCGAGGGAGAATCCAGAGATTCCCTTTTGACCCAGTTGAGATGAAGGCAAGGCACATCTTTTTTCCAGTTTCTCGTCAGATTCCAACGAAGAAATCATCTGGAGCACATTTTCTAGCCATTGAGGTTGCGAAACTTGGGGTTCCAAAGCGATCATCAGATGAAATCTAGGGAAAACCCTCCAACGCATTTCACAATAGGCCAAGGAAATCAGTTTGAGACACATATCAACCAATTTCGATAGTGGAATCACTAGGGCACGGTTTTCCAGTAGCAGAGGGGGCACATTTCTCCAAGAGGATCCATCTGGGTTCCAAACATACCAGCAAAGGGCCAATCAGTCACTAGAGTTGAGAGGGACAACAAGGCACACTGTTTGGGACATTTTTCAGGTTGATCCAAGAGGTCTAGCCACCAGGGCGAACTTTCCATAATTGCAATAGTTGTCATATGAGTTGTCGTATCTTGCAGTAGATTCTATATCTCATACATTGATCCCACAACATTCCTTCAGTATCATGTACTATTGTTTTAGTTTTTATTGTATTCTGGCTAAGATCCTTTTATCACTAATATAACTGAGTGATTTTTTTTATTGAAATGCATTCGAAATTTGTACTCTGCAGAGATATCATAATATAATATTTGCAAACTTTTGTTGTAATTGTTATTTGTATGCTCATTTATATGTTGTAAACAATTGATCATACACAAATATTTGCAAAGATTCCTATACTAGCCTAATCTGGGATATTACAGTTGTATAAGAGATTTAGTCCTTCCATCCTGTGACTAAAGACGATGAGTGCAACAAAGGAACCAGGGGGCCATGAGCATGTATGTGATGAATATTTCACTTACAACAGACGCAAGGAGGGAAGACCTATCTATGATTTCCCCCCTTTTCCTCCTAGCATAGAGGAAGAGGAAGAGGCACAGAAGGAAGAAAAGAGAAAGGAAAAGCATGAGGCAAAGAGGATTTTAGGAGATAGATATGAGAAACCATAGGGCAGTGGTAAGGCCCCCATGGAACCAAAGTCCACCTTCATGCTAGTACTAGGAAATATGGTAGTCAGTAAATAGGCCATGACTCAGTCTTTGGTGCAAATGGTTAATAGATTAGCTATAGTGGGCACACAAGCCCCACATGTAGCACAAGGAAACTTAGGGGCAGGTAGTAGACCCCAGTCACCTACTCACACATACACCTCTTCGAGTATAATTCCCAGGCCATTGTTCCCCAGTTTCCAGAGGGACACCCCAACAACAAAACAACAATCGATAACACATAGGTCTCCCACTCAGGAAGATGACATTATAGAGTATAAGATGGAATATGCATCATTGGGCCATGACTTCCATCAAGACATGACCCTGGTCGAGTATTTTGTTCTCAGACTCAATAACCTCCCCAGAGAGCCTCGAAGAGGAGGACAACAATAGAAACAAGGACATAACATTGATTTCATCCGAAAAGTTGGTAAACTTACTACACCATCTTTTGAAGGATCATCCAAATGCATAAACAGAGCTTGGGTACAAAATGTATACACGTACTACAATCTCAACAAGATGACCGAGACATAAGACATCAATTTCTCTACCCTATACTTGGAGTGTGAGGCACACGAGTGGTGGCATCATGGAATGGTGACATTGGGACATAGTCACATCATAGAGGGAGTTCATAGAAAGACTCATGGACATGTTTGATAGGAGCGATCCAAAGATCCATTTCATGGATCTAGCCCAGTTGAGACAAACTGACATAGCATAAGCATTCATCATAGAGTTTCAGCAGGTGGCAGTGGTAGTGACAGATATATCCGAGCCCAGGCTGATCATGTTATTCATAGAGGGGCTCACAAAACCCTTGAGAGGATTGGTGAAGGAATACAGGCCTCACACCTTACAGGATTCCATATTACGCACTCAAAATTTGGTAGACTCAACGTCGAAGACTAAACCATTTTCCAAACCCTTTTCCAAACCCTTTATACCATAGAGGAACCAAGATAGGAATCCATTACAGAGAGAATGGAAGGGAAAGGAGAAGCTGAATGATGAGACGGGGCGAGAGCTTATGAGGAAGAAGCTTTGCTTCACATACAAAGACCCTTGGGTCCTAGGCCACAGGTGCATGGGAAAGGGAGAGATTCATTATATTGAGGTGGCATAAGATAGTGTGGACATTGAGGAGGAGGAGCATGAAAGTGGATCCACTAGCTTAGAGGAGGATTCAACACATGCATAGGAGAAACCTCCCTGTAGACCACCAACACCAGCAAGGAACCACCCACTAATAGTTCCACATCCTCATGAGTAGGATAACATACAGAAACCAGTAAAGGGAGGATTCATAGCAACCCTTTCTAGTGTTCCTAGGTATGATACCCTCCATATCAGAGGGACTATTCAGGGACAACGATAAATCACCCTGATAGATGGTGGGGCCACCCACAACTTCATTGACGCTTCATTGGTATCGAGACATGCACTTTGGACAAAGGAGTTTGAGGGGTTTGATGTTGCAGTGGCATATGGCCATATAGTGGAGTGTCTATACAGAGTTCTGGACTTGTATATAAATTTAGGAAACTACATAGTGAGAGAAACATTTTATGTGGTTGACCTATCTGACACATATGTGGTATTGGGAGTCTAGTGGTTGATCACATTGGAAAAAATCACCACCAACTACCAAACCTTGGAGATGGGGTTCAGAGGTAGTGAAGGGAGGAGGTTTGTTCTGAGGGGCATGGCAACAAGAGAACTCAGGAAAATTTCAACCAAAATTATGGAGAGGATATTCAAACATGGGGAGGTAGCATATGTTGTAGAGTGCTTGATCACCACGTGAAAGGATTCATAGGGTCAACCAAATTATCAGGAAGAGATCGAGAACTTGTTGGGATGACATCGACAGGTTTTTGGTTCGATTCCACCAGGGATAACACCTGACAGGGGGTTTGAGAACACCATTGATTTGGTGGAGGGGGCCAACACTATGATCACACCACCCTATCATCATCCTAGGAGGTTCAAGGATGAGATAGATAAATCAATTAAGGAATTAATAGCGATGGGACACATCAGACCAAGTAGCAGTCCATTCGCTTCTTTAGTTGTCTTATTTCTCAAGAAGGATTGTACCATGAGGATGTGCATTGATTACCAAGCCTTGAAAAATAAAACCGTCAAGAACCGATATCCTATCCCTCGCATTGACGAGTTGATGGATGAAATGCATGGGGAGGTTTTATTTTTGAAGATTGATCTACGCTCTGGGTATCATCATATCAACATCTGAGACCAGGACATAGAGAAGATGATATTTTGATGTCACTTTGGTCATTTCGATTTTCTAGTTATGCAATTTGGGCTAACCAATGCACCAACTACATTTTAGTCTTGCATGAACCACATATTCAGGGATCAATTGAGGAAATCAATGTTTTTTTTCTTCAATGAAATATTGGTCTACAACAAGACATGGCAAGAGCATATGAGGCATTTGGATGAGGTAATGAGCATCATGGAGGTGAAATCACTATATTCCAAATATTCCAAGTGTGATTTAGGTATGATAGAGTTACTTTACTAGGGACACATCATCAATGCACATGGGGTATAGGTACAACAGGAGAAGATTTCCATTCTGGATTGGCCAATGCCTAGGAATGTGACATATTTGAGGAGCTCCTTCGGGTTATGAAACTATTACAGGAGGTTTTTTAGGGGGTTTTCTCAGCTTGGAGCACCACTAACGGATCTCACCAAACATGGGGATTTTATCTTGACCTATGAATCATAGAAATCATTTGATCACATGAAGGAATTCATGGGGACATGTCCAGTGTTAGCATTACCAACCTTCACTTTACCATTTATACTAGAGTGTCATTCGTCCGGCAAGGGTATCAGGGAATTTTTTATGTAGGGAGGTCACCCCATTTTATTTGAGAGAAGGAAGCTCAGTGAACCTGAGAGGTTGTAATCCATTTATGACAAGGAAATGATGGAAGTCATGCATGCCTTGACCAAATTCAGACAATATTTGGTGGGCAACAAATTTGTGGCCAAAATAGATCACAAAAACTTAAAGTATTTCCTTGAGTAGAAGGATATTAGTAAGCACCAACATAAATGGGTTACAAAGGTGAAGGAATTCTCCTTTGACATAGAGTATGTCAAATGGAAGAAGAAAATTGTAGCCGATGCACTATCTAGGAGACCTATGACATGTTCTTTGATGGAGATTTTAGCAGATTGGAAATCCCACTTCTTAGTGGAATATTCCAAGAATAAGTTCACTTGTGAGGTACTGGATGGAAAAATTTAGGATGACAAGTACAAGGTCATTGAAGATGTCATATTCTATAAGGACATAGTCTACTTAGTACCATATTTAGGACTCTTTAAGAATATCCTCGCAATAGTTCATGATTCACCACTAGCGGGCCATCAAGGGTTTTTTAAAACCTACAGGAATATCAGGGAGAGGTTCTCATGGAAGGGCCTAAAATAAGACATTATGGAGGTACATCAATGAGTGTGTGACTTGTTAGTAGAACAAGTCAGAGAATATGCTTCCAACAGGGCTACTTCAACCACTTTCCATTCTGGAGAAGAAATGGGAGAGCATATCGATGGACTTCATCGCAGGCTTACCCAAGGTCCGAGGTAGGGACTGCATATATGTAGTTGTCAAAATATTGACCAATTTTTCTCACTTATATGACATACTGAAAGAGTACATTGCAGCCCAGGTAGCCGAGTTATTCTTCAAAGAGGTCTTCAAACTTCATGGGTTGTCGAGGAACATCATCAGTGACAGGGACAATTGATTTATTAGGAAATTCTGGAGGGAGTTGTTTAGATTGGTGGGGACAGAGTTGACACCCGACACCAACTATCACCCTTAGAAATATGGGAAGACCGAGATTGTCAACAAGTGGGTTGAAGGGTATTTTAGGAACTATGTGGGTGGAAATCAAAGAACATGGGTCAGATGGCTACATTTAGGAGAGAATGTTTACAACACCACTTTCCACATGTCCATTGGTATGAGACCCTTTCGAGCATTGTATGGGTATGATTCTCCCATTTTGGTAGACCTAGTTTTTGGGGAGAGTAGAGCTCCCAAGGCCAAGGATTGGATCACAAAGAGTCAAAAGATTCTCAAATTGCTAAAAGAGAACCTGCATACAACACAAAATTGACAGAATATGAGTGCAGACAGACACAGGATAGAGCACAACTTTGAGGTTGGAGATTTGGTTTTCTTGAGACTCTAACCTTACAGACAATAATCTCTTAAGAAGACTGGGGCCAAGAAGCTCAAGTCAATATTTTATGGACCTTATAGGATCACGCGTCGAGTAAGAGAGGTTGCTTATGAGCTAGAGCTTCCATAGGGGAGAAATAATCATAACGTGTTCCACGTATCTTTCCTCATTAAGGAGGTAGGATAATTCATCAACACATCAGATGAGCTTCCCCCATTGTATGAGGAGGGAACATTGGAGTTGGTTTAGGAGGAGGTATTGGAGTTTTGAGAGCATAAAATTAGGAGCAGGGTCATCATAGAGTGTTTGATTAGATGAATATGGCTTCTAGTAGAGGATGCTACTTGGGAGAGAGAGCATGTGTTGCAACACCCTAGATTAGCATTGCTTGAGGACAAGCAATTTCAGGAAGGGAGGAATGTAATGTCCCTTTCCAAATAGGAGCTCCAAAAATGAGGCTTAATGGTCTAAACAACCCCATTAGACTATATATAGGGCCATAAAGTGGTAAATGGGGTTATTAGAGGTCATTCCAGCCAAGGGTGTTATAATTTGAGAGTGGCATTGAGATAAAAGTGGCTAAAAGCACTTTTAAGCCAACTTGAGCTAAAAATAGAACATATGAGCTAAAATTAGAGTTAACAACGAATAAGGGTTTCAGGAAGATATAAGAGAAGGTAAAGCGACCTAATTCATCATTATGCATATATTGACTTGTCATGGAGGAGAGAGGCACATCTCAAGAGTGAGAGCTCAGTGGATTTCAAGAGGAATACACTTGTGGTTTATTTTGGTTTTTAGAGACACACCCTAGTCACCAAGAAGATCACACATGTATTCCATCATTCTTCAACAATAGTTATACAGTTTCCAACAACAAGGGCGCACTTAGTCAGGGTAAGGCTGCAACTTTTGAGGAGGTATTGATTTGACTTGTCCCATATAGGGAGAATCCAAAAATTCCCTTCCGACCTAGTTGAGAGGAAGGAAAGACACATCTTTTTCCCAGTTTCTTGTCAGATTCTGAAAGAGAAATCATTTGGGATGCATTTTCCAACCGTTGGGGTTGTGACACTTGGGGAGGACACATTTGGGGTTCCCGAGTGATCATCATATCAAATCCATGGAAATCCTTCACATCCATTTCATAGTAGGCCAAGGCGATCCGTTTGAGACACATAGTAACCTATTCCAACTATGGAATCACTAGGGTGAAGTTTTCCAGTAGAAAAGGGGGCACATTTCCCCAAGGGGATCCATTCGAGGTCCATACATACCAGCAGAAGGTTGCTCAGTCACTAAATATAAGAGGGACAACATGGCACACTATTTGGGACAGTTTCTAGGCGCACTATTTGGGACTTTCTAGACTTGCAACAATTGTCATATGAGCTTCCGTAGCTTGCAATAGATTCTACATATCATCCATTGATATTGCAAAATTCCTTCAATATCGGGTACTATTGTTTTAGTTTACTTATTGTATTCTGGCTAAGATCCTTTTGTCACTGATCTAGCCGAGTGATTTATTTTATTCATCCACATTCAGAATGTGTACTCTGCAAAGATATCATAATATAATATTTGCAGTATTTTTTCGTAATTGTTATTTGTATGCTCATTTATATGTTGTAAATAATTAATCATACACACATATTAGCAAAGATTCCTAGACTAGTTGAATCTCAGATATTACACTTTCCAAGAATGCAACCTTGGAAAACACCATCATAATACTCAATCTCTAGAAATCATATTACCTTACCCTATTTGTCGAGATGCTACAAATAACGATAGTTATGGTGACCAAATATTTCATGCCACAACCTACTTACTTCATCACATTGTGTTATAGTAGAATGCGATTTTTTAATAAAATTATAAAATACATACAACTTGCATTGGTGATCTACTTTCCTAACCACCACCTTTGTTCCATCATAAATTTATTTAATGACTATTGGGTTAGGTATGAACTCCACTCACTTATTGGTACCTAAATGGGTGATCTCATAGATGGAAATAAATTTGATGGACAAGGAAGACACATGAATTAAATTTTCAAAATTCCATTATATAAATCAATGGCTCCTTTCTTACATAATTGAACATGTGCATTATCTCCCATTAATATGGCAGGAATGATACATGGATACAAATATGTAAATATTTCCTATGATGAGTCCATATGGTTTGAGGCTCCTAAATCGACAAACCATGTAGATAATGAGGAAGATTCAACAATAAGTTCATGACTTGTTTCCTTATATTTGCCATTATCATCTTGTGTTTTTTAATATTTCTCATCCTTCCTATTGATATTATGTCTCACAAGAATATAAATCATCTAATAAATCTACTTCATGCAAGCATGTTCTTCATGATTGGTTTTCTTGTAGTAAGCACATATCACATTGTTCTTGTTTTCTTCCTAATTTTAGAGTTGGGGGACTCCCATGTAGATTTTGGATTGCACTCCTTCTTCTAATATTGGTCTTTCTTGCATTTGAATTTCTATTTAAGTTTGTTTCTAATATTTCTTACCTCATTTGTAGGAAGTACATGCACCTTTGTTATATTTACAAAACCCAATTGAACAAGTTTACCTTTCTCTTGGGTGAAAGTGGAAGAAAAATCATCCAATGAAGGAATCTTCCAAGTGGCTCCAAATGTGTATTTTGTTGCATGGAATGTAGAAACAAAATTTGAGTGTTCAAGACCCAATTTTAAAAAAATTCAGAGAATGTGTTGCTCTTCCTTCTCCATCTTGTCTATGCCACATAAATTGAGTTGAAACAATATTGATTTAAACTTGTTGAAGAAATCATGGACAATATTGAAGTTTCTTGGGATCAAACTAATGAGCTCATTCTCCAACTGATGTCTTCACAAAACATCCTACATCTTGAAGAGTCCTTCCATATTGATCTATACTTCATTGTGTGTTTTTTCATATTCTATGTGGAATAAGTGGTCGAGAGAAATAGAGAGAGATAATAATCCATATGCTACACTCATTCGATAAACCATTTTTTATTTACAATAGTAGAATCTAGTTCAATCTTAGTTCCTATTGCGATCTTGTATAGGCATTTACTCCACAAGAGAATAACCACTTGTTTCTTCCATTCATAGTAGTTAAATGGTGTGAGAATTTTCTATTGAGACTAATCCATCCTTTCTAGTTCATTATGATTTGTGTCTTCCACCTTGAAACATGTATATTTCTCCCTTAGATTCAACCAATCTATGATACCATGTAACATTCAACTAATCAACCTTCAGTAGGATATAGAATATAATCCAGAAGCAATACAATTAACAATTTGAGAGAGGACAAGAGGAGCAATAATTGGAGAAATGTAATTGTCATTAACCTATAGAAAGAAAAATGATAATCTAAGAATAAGAATGAAATAACAAATGAATACAATGTAATGCAAAATTTAATGCAATAGATATGAATTGTTAATGCAATTATATTAGGCTTAAATACATGAAAATCATGATATATCATGCATGCCCTAATTATCAAAGTGAAGTGTCCTTACATGAGGGAGTTAACTTGGCTTTTACTAGCCAAGTTGAGTACAAGTTATTCCATGTGCTTTCATTCCTAGAAATACTCCTCAAGTATAAACTTATTCCTAGAAAATAGGATCTCACTCTACAATGGTGGAGAGAAGCGCTCCTATCCTAACATAACTCTCTAGAATTTAGGGAGGAACCTGAAGTGTTCTCTAGGAGAGAAAAAAAATGCATGTGGGGGGAAATGATGCATGTACACCAACATATGTTGTACTTGAGTTTTGGCTCAAGAGAATTCCTCTTTGGTTCAAGCAAGTTTGGTGATATCCAAATCAAAACAATATTTGTAATAGATAGGTTATTTGTACTTGTATTTATATATAAATGAATAAATAAAATATTTGTTTTTAATAAAATGGTTATATTGCATATGGAATGATTATTATGATGCTAGAATGAAGTTATGAATAAAGTTATTTTCTGTTCCATTACTATGAATGTGGTGTCCCATAATATCTTAAACACAAAATTCATAAAATTCATAGTAATATTGGCATAAATGTAACTATGGAAAGAAAATAAAATAGAACCAAATTACTGATATTGCAAATGGGGAGAAATGTTCACTTGCCTCTCCGAGGAGGAAACCTATAATTGAGAAATATCCAATACACTATATTAATCACTTGGGAAAACATTATACAACATTATACCTTTATAAATGGTTTCTCACTCTCAAAATCCTAACTACTTCATTAGTACAAATTGACTAATTTTTTATTGCCAAAAACAAGTAATATATATATATATAAGCTACTATTTTTTTGGGAGCTGACCAATAGTTATATTTGCATTCCTTTATAATATGATTAAAATTTACTAGTATCTCTCTTAGTCATTAATTAGTTGATCTAGTTTATTTACTAGTTTAATGTATTAATTATCGTCTATTTATAGTATATTTACTAGTTCAATGAGTCATTAATTATGGTCAATTTGTAGTATATTTATTAGTTATATTAGTTTAATTGGTTGATATGATTTGTTATCTTCTAGTATATTTATCGGTTTAATGAGTCATTATATTTTGTCAATTTTTATTATTTACTAGTTTATATTTATTTCCAATTTAGTAGTTTCATACTTATTTTATTTTTGTTATTCATTATTATTAAATATAAATTTATATGACGTGAATAATTTATTGATGTTGATGTATATTTAGGGAAAAAAGAGACAATTGACACTCTACACTATTAGGTTAGGTAATTGCAAACTCTGAACTGAAGTTTATACTGCATTTGGGACAAAAGACCTCACCTCCAATCCATAGATGAGAATCTCTCTAACAACTGTAGATTGATATGTTATTCCATGGTGGCTCAAATAAAACCTAAAGTTGGTAATAGATATTTCCACGATGTTGTCAAATATAATTCAAGTTGGAATAATCCCTCATTAGAAATCAGTGGGGTAGGGAAAGACCTGTAAACTAATAGTGAGTTGGATAAAGAAGAGGGAAAAAAGACAATCAAAATATGAAGAATGTTTTCCTTCCTAAAATAACGAAGAACCCAAGGTATGAAATAACCTCCTCTAACATTAATAGTTACATTAAATATATGAAGGAACATGTAGTGATATGAAAATTCATGTGGACCTGGCCATCATAAAAATCCCTCATGGATTGGGTTTGTTTTAGAGGGAAACTAAAAGGGAAGATAGATCTAAATATAGGATCTAAAGGATTCTTCATTGCAATATTCACATGCATGGAGAATAGAGAGAGGGTATTTGAAGAAGGCCTATATGTTTTCAAGACAAATGTCTGAATGGACTAGATCCAAGATGTTTTATGACCTATGGGTATATAAGGTAAACTTTATACAGGTATATTTACCTATGACATAGACCTCACAAAAGTAAAATGAACTAGAACTCATGTGCTTCATACCTCGTACCATGTATTTACTTTTCAATAGTTTAAGGCTACCTTAATTTCAATGAGCTTACAATTGATATACTGGATAGAAAAATTCATACCTAAGAAAGAGGATTTTACAGAGGAACCCTTTTGGATCCAAATGTAGGGAGTTCTAGGAATAAGAAACTCTAGAAGGAATTGAAAATACATTAAGATCCTGTGTCAAAATCTCATAGGTAACTAAAAATACAATATGCACTGCCTATGCTCGAATATGCATCTACATGAATGTGGCATGGGAAATTTAAGAATGAATATGCATAAGCTACCATGATGAAGAATGGATCCAAAACTTAGACTATGAGAATATGATGCAGGATCATCGCTAGAAAGCATGCAAAGAAAGGCCTATCAACGTTTGGGACTATGTACGAGACTTCAATGATGACAGTTTCAACCGATATTTTGAAATTCTCTTTAAGTCAGTTCCGGAAAAATCATTGAGTCACGCTTGAGAGATCGCAAGCGAAGTAGGAGTTTCCACTCCAGCTCTGGAATGCGACTACACTAGGATAACTGTCAGGATAAGTTTTGATGTAGACAAGTTGTCAGGGGGAACCCTAAGAGCCCTCTGAGATAAATAGAGGTTTTGTATGCTTGAATGAGGCTGCCCATAAGTAGTTAGATGGTAGTAGGAGAAAATGAGATAGAAGTTAGGTGGAGATTTCTGAGTTTTTCAGTTTTTTCTTTTCATTTACAGTTGTAACCATTCTTCACTTTGGAATATAACAGAGGAAAATTGATCCAATTCATAGTGTGGACATTGTTTGCAATCCCCTGTTATTGTGTCTTAATGAATGAATGACTTAATTTCATTATGAATAGATGGAACTGTGAATGTTAGGATAAGTTTCAATTGTTTCTCTTTTGATGATTGGTGCAAGGTGTGCACACAAAACACAAGGAGTGCATAGACATAATCTGTTTTGGTTATATAGCTCAGAAGAGATAGCACAAAATTTTTCCCTTTGCAAGGAGCACAAAGATATTGGTGCAAGGCATGCACAATCATCCGCATGAATTTGAACTTTGCCTAAAGATCTGGTTCAAGGAGTGCACATATATGAGATTCGACTAAGTGTCGAAGGGACTTTGGAAGAAGTCGAAGAACCGGGAAAGGAGAACATAGAGAGGGTGAGGGAAATTTCTCTTTGATATATCCCCTAGATTTGAGTTATCGAAATCCCTGAACGTAGGGAGTGCGCGATAGGTCGAGTGTTGGCATAGAGGAAGACCCAGGGTTCACGCTCAAGAGAACACCAAAAAACCCTAAATACCGACCCTTTCATCAACACATGTGAAGAAGATGAAGTTTCACCCAAGGTAGAGGCAGGGGTGGTTG
The DNA here is from genome assembly GCA_010110895.2 of Picea sitchensis. NCBI lineage: Eukaryota > Viridiplantae > Streptophyta > Pinopsida > Pinales > Pinaceae > Picea > Picea sitchensis. The sequence goes on along the minus strand of SNQJ01S0018143.1, from coordinate 138,567 downwards.
TAGGATTCAGGTGTCTGCAACCTTAGTTGGGACATAGATATGTGATTATAGCACTTAGCAATTATCTAGCATGGGTTCTCCATCAATATTCAAACCTTACAACACTTCACAGATAGCACAGAGCATTGTAGTATATACTTAGATTCAAGAAGACTTATCACTTAGATACAGTAAGATATATTGGATTCACTAGATCATACACTAAGCATATTATATATCAGATCTAACATGTATTCCTATCTCAGAAGTACAAAGCATAACTAAATCTATTTAATCACATCAAGCACTTAGCCAAGAAGGAGATAAACACATTAGGTTGAAGAATAGAGCACAATACACAAAGTTACCATGGTTCACCCCCACCCTGGGGCTACGCCCACAAAGTCTTGTTCTTTATATTATCTCGTTCAAGTGGTTACAACACGAAGCTTCAATGACCCGTACTTTGCACAAGACGAAATATCTGCGCAACTCACTATATCCTTCTTCCTTTCACTTGAGTACAAAACTACAACAACTTGCACTGAGCTTTTCAATCTCCTTACAATCATGCATAGAGCACTTGCAATATACATCCGATCACACAGATCCAATTACTAGCACTAAGACTTTAGCTATACATCACATAGATGTACTACCATATACTACTTAAATTTCCTAAGTATCTATTTATAGATTACAAAATGGGCCTAAGCGTGGGTAAACCCACGGGATGACATCCCTTTCCCATTACATCAAACCAAAACCCTAAAGGGACTCAAAAATAGGTCTATTTTCCCTAATTTTCACTTCGCGTTGTGCTCCATCTTTGGAAAGATGTCGTAATCCCAAAAACGGTCAAATATGACCAGGTATTCCTCAAAACTTGGTCAAGGGCCAATAGGCCCCCAACACTCACTTGTGACTCATCCCGAGTCACTATGGTCTGATCAATTCCGCCTCGAATGCCTCGATCTTAGATCAATATGCTTCAACCTCCTGCTTTGTGATTTCCTCTTGCTCAACGAACTCCTGGATGTGTGCGTTAGGCATTGTTCGACTGTAGTCATGATCTGTTCCAGATCTATTCCTTGGTTCTCAATCTCTAAGAATAGTTGACATGCCTTATCCTGTAAAGGTTGAAGTTGCTGAGTTACTTCCATTACCTTTCTCTAGATCATGTGGATCTACTGCTGTGTGACACGTTGCTCATGGGATCGCTTCATTTTCTCTATGGTTGATAAGGCCTTCAACTGCATCTAAAGTCTGTCTACATGTTTCTTCGCTTCTTGGAGCTACGACTCTAGTTTATGCAATTCTAGGTTCTCGGTTAGGTTCTCATGTATCTGCACACTTCTGCTACTTAATTGTTTGCATTCTTCGATGAGTGATTTAATCCTTTCTACTGTACACCGGGCAGTTATTTCATGCTGGTTGTGCTCTTCTTGCGGGGTGTATGGGATGATCTGAAGCTCTAAGTCCACGACTCTTTGTTGAAATTGTTGAATAACTTCAGCAAGATTCATCACTTGACGGTCTAAGGGTTCTTCGGCCTTCTGTTCTAAGCTAGTCACAGAGAGAAATGCTTCGTTGACAGCTTCTTCGATCCCGGCTTGCTTCATGAGAAGATGCTCCTTCTCCTTTTGGATTTTTTCTCTGTCTTTGTCAAATTTTTCTGGGATTGCCTCCTTCTTTTGTTGTGAAGATCGACGCTGCTCTATTATTTGATTTAGGGCTTGGGTGGCCTACGTTGCTGCTTCTTCTTCTTTCTGAAGGTGTACTTCGAATGTGTCAACAATCCTATGGAGTTGAACTGGTTCATCTCCTGCTTCTATTGTTCCTTCTGGGAAGGGCACAGTGGAAGCTTCACAACTCGATTGAAGTGCTTGCTTTAATCCTTGGAGCTCAATTTCAATTCTGTTGTACATGGCCTGATGCTTATATATCTGTTTTTCTATTATCTCTTCGATAACTTCACTCATAGTCGCAAGGAGAAATATGAAGTCGTCTGGGGTGAGTGTGGTCGTCATTTTAGTCACAGATGCTTTCGACTTATTCTTGGAAGAAGGTTCTGGAGGTGAACCCTTTCTTTTATTTATGATCTATAATTCATCCTATGGCCTTTGTTCAACTTCTTCGAAGTCTTCGTTATTACCTCCGTGATCGGGTGTGGTGGAAGTCGTCCTTACAGATCTACTATCGACGTCCTGGATTTCCTCATATTTATTTATCTTCTTAGTTTTCTTCGCCTTACTGGGCCCAGTTTTATTCTGCACAACTTCTGGGCTATCGATGTCAGACATATCTGTTGGATCTGCTGAGATAAGGAGGTCTGCTGACCATTCCTTGGTGATTTCTTCCAGGTCTTATTTTGTCATCTTATAATAGGACTGAAGTTGTGCATGGTGTTCATCAACGCGTGGAGTTAGGTATATAAAGTGGCCTCCCACATTGAACTTTATCAGAGGTCGAAAACTTTGTAATGTGTTTAGGGTTATGCGAGGTTCACCCCCTATGGCCGCTTTCAGTTGGTTATAGTATGTATGAAAAATGACATTTGATTTCCACTGCTTGTTCATATCATTCGAGTACCATAAGGTACTAAACTTTGTGGCTAAGGGTTCAAAAGAGTTGAGGTTCGGGAAGGTTGCGCCTTCTGTTAGCTCCCATGTAATGAAAGCGATCAATATTAGCAGCCAACTAAAGTGGAATTCATGCACCTGATCCTGGGCTTCTCTGCAGTCAATCTCTAACTGGTTAACCAGGTACTTCACCTAGTTCATCTATAGTCCCTTTGCACATTTTCCTGCAAGGTCAACTATGAAGCTTGATACTTGAGTTGGTCTATTCTTACGTACCAATTTCCCTTCTATTAGTTGGCATGAAAGGCACACTGTGCCACTATCAATAGAGGCTACCTTGTAGCCTCACATGCCCTTCTCGACATTGCCATAAGATTTTTTAATCTTCTGTGAAAGAGTGCGGTCGACGGTCTTTCCACGATAGTAATCCTAGGGATCAAGGCTCTTCATACTAAGCCTGGTGATCCTATTGATTAGTGCGGGATCAACAGTTATGCGATGGTTTACCCATAGGTATCCTCCATGGTAACTCACAAGCAACAATTTTACATAAGCATTCACCTCTTGGTGTCTGTTGAAGTGCGGTATTTTCATGACACTGAACAAAGTAGACTACTCGAGGTTCATCATCCATTGTTGAGGGACGATCTTGGAATTCTTTCCCTTCGTTCTGGTTAATTAATTGTGAGGGGCAATCATGATGTAAGATTTATGTTCTCCCAGGTTGAAGTCACAAAACTTCAATGCCGCAACCTTGTCTTGATCTGCATGGTAGGTGCATACTCCTTTTAGTAGATAAGAAGTGACTAGGGTGTATTCAAAGTCTTGAGGGACATTGTCCCAGTTAATCTCACCACTCAGAAGGGGTATGTAAGCTGGTAGGATGGAAGGTACTAAATTTGCATTGGTTATGTCGTATTTATGCTTAGTTCTTCTTTCTGCGTTAGCTCGAGATGTTCTTGCTCGAGTAGTCGATGAGGAGGCTTGCGTTCATCTCATCGATGATGCCTGTAAACCTGTATACAACCCTCTTTATGACATGAATCGTTAGGTTCTGAGGCTAGAAAGTTCCTCTCTTACAGATTCTTCAGTTGTCCTGAGCTTGTCGGACATATATGATCAAGGAAAATAATTGGGGTGACACTAGTATTAAGCACAGTAGGAGAGGAACAAGGAATAAATTTGATGATTTTGAAATCATCAAATTTCCAAGTATTCAAGGTTTATTTCATCTGTAGTAACATCTTCTCTGATTTTTTTTGGGTTTCTTCTATTTGTGGATCTTCCTTAAGGTTTTCTTCACGTAGATTCATTTTTTCAAGCATGGAAATCATTCTAGGGAAATCCAATACTTCATGGTCCAAAGCCTTGCAACAGAGACAACTCGTTATTCCACCAGGGCACTCCTTAGCTAGATGTCCCAGTTTTCTAAAACTGTAACATAGGGTCAACCCTCTCTTTCTTTTAAATGACCCCCAACCTCTTCTGTACTACACACTAGGGTCATGGTAGTTAGCCTGCAAAAAATTCTTTCTAGGATCCTACATCCATCTGTTAGTCCAAACATTCTTTCTATGCATAGGTATAACATATCTATCATTATTTTTATAATATCTATCAAATTTTCTTCCATCTAAAAATGCCCTAGTTTTCAGGCTAGGACACAATCTATCAAGTGTACCTAAATTCATGCTTCAAAAACAAAAAATTTCCACTTATATTACCTATATAGAGCACAAAGTTTTCAAATCTAAGACTTTTAACTATTCTTACCTTTATCAGAGCACATAGTTTACAGATCTTACCTCTTTTCTGCAGATCTTACCTCTTTCTTTCAGAAATTTCCACTTTTACTTTTCTTAGAGTAAAGAGCATTCAGATCTCGGTTCTTTTCTTCAGATATGATATTCCTTTCTTAAGATCTGATCTGATTCAGAGCTTATTTTTCACAAAGCTTCTTCTTCTTTAGTTCCCAACAATAGCAGTTTCAGGTCCCAGCAACAGAACCATTTTTTGGCACAGAGGCAAAACTAGGATTCATGCTCAAGAGTGCACCAACAAACCCTAACTACTATCCCTTTTAGCAACACTTGCGAAGTAGATGAAGTCTCACTCGAGGTAGAGGCAGGGGTGGTTGCATGACTCAGGTGTATGCAACCTTAGCTGGGACACAGATCTGTTATTATAGCACTTAGAATTTTTCAAGCATGGTTTATCCATCAATATTCAACCCTTACAGCACTTCGCAAATAGCACAGAGCATCGCAGTATGTACTTAGATTCAAGAAGACTTAGCACTTAGATACAACAAGATAGATTGGATTCACCAAATCAGACACTAAGCATCTGATATATCAGATCTAACATTCATTCCTATCTTAGAAGCACAAAACATAACTAAATCTATTTAATCACATCAAGGACTTATCCAAGAAGGTGATAAACACATTAGGTCGAAGCACAGAGAACAATACACAAAGTTACCATGGTTCACCCCCACCCTGGGGCTACGTCCACAAAGTCTTCTTCTTTATATTATCTCGGTCAAGCGGTTACAACAAAGAGCTTCAATGACCCTTACTTCACATATGACAGAAGATCTGCGCAACACACTAGATCCTTCTTCCTTGCACTTCAGTACAAAACTACAACAATTTGCACTAAGCTTTTCAATCTCCTTACAATCATGCACAGAGCACTTGCAATATACATCAGATCACACAGATCCAATTACTAGCACGAAGCCTTTATCAATACATCACATTTATGTACTACCATTTACTACTTAAATTTCCTAAGTATCTATTTATAGATTACAAAATGGGCCTAAGAGTGGGTAAACCCACAGGCCAACATCCCTTTTCTGTTACATCAACCCAAAACCCTAAAGGGACCCAAAAATAAGTCTAGTGTCCCTAATTTCCTCTTCGTGTTGCGCTCCATCTTTGACAAGATGTTGCAGTCCCAACAACGGTCAAATATGATTCTTTAAAACTTGGTTAAGGGACAACATTGAGACCTTCACAAAATAAATCTCAGGAGGGGAAGCGAGAAAAACCTTTAGATCGGTTGCGGAAGGGATATGGACTGTTAGATTAACGTCCAATGACTAGAGGAAGCGCGGGGGAGAAGATTAGATCTGGACCGTTATATCTGAGTGCATGGATCAACAATCATTGGATCCAGAGACAAGTGCATGAGATTTAACCCTTGGAAGTGCACAGGGCGAGCAAACTCGCGAACCACCAAGTTCGTGAAATGATCATAGTCGATGATCAAAGAAAATCATGGGTCATAGATCTAGTCCCAATAATATCGTGAGTTTGGATATTGGGAGAAGAGAGGGGAGTGGTCCTCTGGCTTTGAGAAATGTGAAATAACAAGTTTGCAAAGGAGAAGGCAAGACCGTCGGATCACACAGATTTTGGACCGTTGATCTAACGTAAGGAGAGCCCATATTTCGGATTTCAGAAATTGGGAAGGCGAGTGAATCAAACCATCTGAGGATGCGAAACACGAAATCGTGAAGCACTCAAGAGGTTGGTCCGAGGTCACAGTGAGGGGTCACATTGCCGAATCTTAAGGGAGGAGCTAACACACGTTAGGTTCGACTTCGATATTTTGGGAGTCAGAGAGTTGGGGTTGGCGCAGGTGAGAACACCCGACACATGAATTCCCGAAGCACCTGTTGGTCAGGCGAGTGGTCAAAACCGTGGTCACGAAAGGGAAGGTTCTTAGTACGGGAAGAGATAGCACTCAATTTTCCTGGAAGTTGGAAAATGTTTAGGAGAGAACTCATGGGTCTCAAACGACCTATGCATTTGGAGAAAGGACATGTGTAAGTGGGTTTGGAGTCTAGCAGAGACCCAAGGATTCGATCTGACTCATCTTCTTGATTGATCCTAGACCTGGAGGTCACACAGCCTTTAGGAGAGAAGGGGGGTCTGCATCAAGTGGTATAAGAGATGAATTTTTTCTTGCAGACAATAGGAAAAGGAGAGGAGACAAAAGGTCTTGAAGTTGTACTTTGTGTCTGACAGTCAGTAAACACAATGCCAATGAGGAGACGAGTGGAACCACCTTTCGCCAATCAAGCTATAGAAAGGGATATGTGAGAACTTTGTGCAAGATTAGAGGTGGTGGAGGAAGCGCAGAGATAAGAACGTGATGATGGAGACATCAATGATGCAGAGAGTGAAGAAGCAGTAGGAGAGAAAGTCGTCAGAGAAGCTGCAGGAGAGTGTTGGACACACCTACCACACTTAGAGGGGGGGTGAATGAGTGTGGGGATATTTTTCCCAAAACTTCCCTCTTATACAAAATTCATTAGTTAGCATTCAACATTTATTCATTACCCATTGTTGTCATTTATAACTAGTTAGATGTGAACATATATCAACATCATATATCAACATCATATATCAGCAACACATATCATCAATAATTCATCACCACAAGGAACACAAAGAACACAAGATGTATATACATTTTTTCTTTTTATTATGGACAACAATCCGGGGGTTTATCAACAACAATTGAATAGAGTACAACTCTATAAGAGCACCAAATCTATAATGCAAGACTCAGCTTACACCCTTAGCACCAACTGAGATGAGGCAAAAATACTCAATAGATCTCAATCTGTCAATAGGTATGGGACTTGTTAGTAGTGCAGCCCGCGTGTGCATGCGCTTTGGCTCACTACAACACACGTATGTACACGTCCAGTGTATACAACAACCTGCCTATACCTTATGAGTTGTTTAGGGTTTACCCTTCAATATCAACTCAGATTCTCTGCAATCAATATATCATTTTCTTCTATCTTTGACCACCAACCAGTCACAACACATCCAAGCTCTCCAATAGATTTCTCATGCTCCACAACAAATCAATATGAATGCTATCTCAATCATGTGTAAACAACTATTATACCATAGTAACCATGTCACCACTGAATCAAAAGAGTACTGCTCACTACATCAACCAAATCAACCAAACTGAACCACATCATAGAAGCCATACCAAGAATTCCCTAATAATTCCCATCACATCAAACAATAGTATCCATAAAGACAATAATGTAATCATACCAGTGTCTCAGTGATAGATCCGAGGCTATAGAATGCATATTTGGAACCTGCCTAATCATCCAAGAGCTAGGCACCAACTCAAACACAATTCTTCACCATTCTATCCACCATATGCTCCTTGTCCTTATATATCCCACATACATACTCACCATATACACAACGAACCCATGTATACCTCAATGTATAAGCTCCCTATAGACAGACAACCCGTGTATGCATCAGCAACTAGGGTTTCTAAAGTTCCGCTAATTTTGTCGTCAAGATCTCCGACATTTCCGAAAATTTGATGCATTCATGAGATCCTCCTCTTACTCTCTTCCTCAGAATAGATATTCAATCATGCTCAAGAGACCCACACCAATAATAAGCTCTCCATCAATACTCCAAAAGATATTCTCACAAGAATCTCTCCATTGATCCACAAAAAGGATGATTGCTAGAGTCCATAGTTATCTTATTTATACTTTCATCCTCTAGGTCACTTAACCCATTTTTAGGTCACTTAACCCATTTCTAGGTTACTTAACCTATTTTTTTTATTTTAGGGTTAACCACTTTCCATAAATAGAAAGTTCTCCAATACTTTATCATTTAAATATTCCATCTTGATTTTGTCACCTTACTTTATTATTTCTTGATTTTGTCACATTACTTTATCATTTAAATAATGATTTCTTCTTTTCAAGCACTTGCACTTATTTTACCTTTTGGGGCTTGAATCCATCATATGGGGGTCCTTCAACTTCGTAGATCCATAACTCTCAAACCACGAGGAGTTATGTGACATTCAACATACCACCGAAAATGGCATGACAAACACTATCCATCTAGGATAGTTTCACCAACAAATTCATTGATATTCATCTCATTAATCCACATATAAGAATGGGTCCTCCAACCATTCTTCTAGGATAAATCAATCCAAAAAACGTCTTCCCGTGAGGGCTTTCACCATAAGGGGACCACTTTGGAGTTCATCCATTTGTGCACCTTATCAATCATGATAAGACAGTAATGATTCATATTTTCATCAAACAAACTATGCATCATCATGTATCAATGGAAACTCATTGATCCAACTTCATCTATGCATCATATCAATGATCCATATTTATCAATTGGTTTCAACTTTGACATCTATCATTCTCATCAAGGACAATACATATACATTGTTCATCAATCATCAATCAATCATTTACTTTCCATCAATCATTGACATCAATCAATCAAACCATTTGCATCAATGACACATGATCCAACAATATCCCAAATAATCAAACCATTGGAATCGATGACAACATGATCCAACAATCTCCCCCTTTTGCATTGATGGCAATACCAACATTGATGTCAACACCAATTACCAATTATTGATGTCAACATGTAGATAAGGCATGCTCTACATCAATAGTCAATGTGACTATATCTCCCCATCAATATACATCAATCACATCAATGTGATTATCTCTCCCCCTTTGACATCAATGGAAAAGGGCCATTCTCCTCTTGGGGCTGCTCCCTTTGTCTTGTTGTCGTTGAATAATATCTCCCCTTTTGAACAAGAGATATCAATATGATGTAATGCTGAAAATACATCGAACATACTCCCCCTGTGACCATTGCTCCTCCTGGAATTATGCCTCTGTGCTATTTCTTCAAATATAGGGATCTTTTCTAGGTATGCATCTGATAAATATCTCCTCCTAGAATCATGGGAAGAAGAATGACTCCCCCTAAGGGTATGTCTCCCCCTATATTCTCTGCAATATGAACAATAGGCTACGATATAATGATCCTTGGACTTGTTCATGCATCAAACTCATCCCATACCAAGCATCATGAAGAAAAATATATGTCAATAATGAAATAGAGAATCATAATTAAAATATCAACCAATTACATCATGTATCAAAATGTGCACTCAATATGGACAATACCCATGTACATCAACATCATGCAATGTGACAAAAGATATCATCCATGGAATATATCAATCATATGTCTCCATAAGCATGCCAACATGTGCATCTACCAATATGTCAACCATGTGCATCTATCAATATGCCAACCATGTGCATCTACCAATATGCCAAACAAATACCATCTATGAGTGTACCATCATGCATCATCACTTGCATCAAGAAAATATATCAACCATGCATCAACAAGCTATGATTCTCCAATGATGTACACCATGAATATCAACTCAACTCACCAATTACATGTCTCAATATGTAGCCCAACCACATGCAAAAAGTATGCAGCATGATATCCATCATATGTTTTCAATAATACATCATAAGATATATCAATGAAACTCAAATATGCACTATCCATGTACCCCAACAGATCAACATCAATTCATACTCATGGGTTAGTGCCATGCACCCAAGATTTATTTTACATCGTCACCTTACATGATCTAACAATTAGAACCATGAAAACCTGTACCAAATAGTGTCGGAATCTGCAATAAACAATGTCAGACCCTGAAACACAGAGTTATACCATCACATGAAGCTGCAACTCATGTGCATTGCCTTTTTCCCAAGGCTTTACCACATATACGTGACCTGCTGCACAACAAAGTGTGTATGTATGCGACCTATTCAAGGTCAGTTGGCATATGTACGTGACTATCACCACTGTCACCACTGCCACCTGCATATGCCTCAGTAGATGACACTTTTGAACTTCCCTTCAGTCTTTCATTCTGATATGGCTACTCTATATTTTTCACTCACTTCTGTAGACGACCTTTCTCCTCAAAACTTGAACTTTGAGCATCCATCTTTTCAAAGATGTCTCATTTTCTTACTTCATTCCTTCTTCTAGCCATGATATAGCAAAGTCTTTATCATGGACTTTCTTCTTGTGTTCTAGCACTCTTTGGATTTGTGGCCAAATCTACTATAGCTGTAGCATCTCATGGAGTTACAATGAACATCAATATGTCCTACTTGATCACATCTCCAACACCTTGTGGTGTTATAGAATCTTCCATTATATATCCTTTCATAAGATCTACATTCAAAAGATTTGTGACCATATCCATTACATGAATAATAGTACCTGTGAAAAATACTTTCATACCTTTTCCTTGGAGTCCCAAGAATAGATTCTTGATGTCTTCCTTGCTTTGTTCTTTTGAAATTTTCTTTGCCTTGTGTAGATGGTTGCTTTGAAACATTGTCTTCCTTGTTTGATGTACTTACCTCATGCTTCTTTGAGGTGCTTTCTTCAGCATGTGTATATTCTCCTTTGTATCCAAGACCTGATTGGTCACATGATGATCTTTGACTTTCCAAGATCTCATCCAAGATTCGTGAGCTATTCAAGAATTTGTTTGACTTTTCCACCTTCTTTCTAAGGTCAACAATTCCATCTTCTAGCTTACAACATGACTCTTCCTTTTCATTTATTTGAATCTTCAATAGTTCCTCTACTCTTTTGGCTTCTTCAATTTGGGTCTTGAGATGAAAAATGGTTTCAAATTTTTTTCTAATCTCATCATCTATATTTATATCTTCGTTTCCATTCTTTAGTCTTGTGATCTCTCCTTCTTTTTCTTCTAATTGAGTCTTATTGCTCTCTTCTTTTTCCTTGATCATTTCTTTTAACTTCAATATGTGCCCTAGACTCCTTCTAAGAAACTTCTTAGTGTTATCCAAAAGATAGTTATAGTCTATATAATAATGATCACTTCTATATCTATATAAACCTTCTTCAACTTCCTTTTGAAGTTTTAATAGATTTTCTTCTATTCTTTTCATAGGATAAATACCGTCAAACTTTACACAAACTGTTTCTACATCTTCTTCTTCACTTGTAGAGAAAAATTCATCATCATCATTGCAATCTAGGGTTTTTGAGGGTTCTTTACCTTCATTTGAAATATCTTCACGATCTTCCTTTTTTCCAACATCAACACATAATTCTTTGACTTCATTTGAAATGTCTTCAAGAACTTCCTTTTTTCTATCATCACTTGATTCTTTATCTTCATTTGAAATGTTTTCAAAATCACATTTAGAAATAATGCATTCAAGAGTTTTTGATGATTCTTTACCTTTGATAATCTTGATGGAGTCGTATTCAATTTATTCCTTCTCCTTCTTGCTTTGATATGTCTCCTCTAGCTTTAGCCATAGATCCTTGGCGGAAGTGCATTGTCCCATGCTCTCTTTGATAGGACTTGAGATTCCACTAAGAATGGTCTTGAGAGCCAATGCATCATTCTTCTTTCCTCCCCTTTGAGATGCAAAATTTGACATGTTATTCAAAGGAACTGATCCACCAATGGTTTCCTTCCAACTAGCTACTCACATTGACTTCAAATGTAATCTCATCTCTATTCTCCAAGTAGAATAGTTTTCCTCTTCGAGGATTGGAACTTCATCATCCATTTGTGTGTCTATGGATCTCCTTCAATCTTGTTAAGGGTTGTAGTGAAGGCCCACTCTGAAACCAATTGTTGGACACACCTACCACACTTAGAGGGGGGGGGGTGAATAAGTGTAGGGCTCTTTTTCCAAAAAATTCCCTCTTACACAAAAATCATTAGTTAGCATTCAACATTTATTCATTAACCATTTTTGTCATTTATAACCAATTATATTTGAACATATATCAACAACACATATCATCAATAAGTCATCACCACAAGGAACACAAAGAAAACAAGATGTATGTTCAATTTTTCTTTTTATTATGGACAACAATCTGGGGTTTTATCAACAACAATTGAATAGAGTACAACTCTACAAGAGAACCATCTCTATAATGCAAGAATCAACTTACACCCTCAACACCGGCTCTATAATACAAGACTCAACTTACACCCTTAGCACCAACTGAGATGAGTCAACAATCCTCAACATATATCAATCTATCAATAGGTACGTGACTTGTCAGTACTGTAGCTCGTGTGTGCATGTGATTTGGCTCACTACAACACGTGTATGTACGTGTCTAGTGTATACAACAACCTGTGTATACCTTCTGAGTTGTTTAGGGTTTATCCTTCAATATCAACTCAAATTATTCGCAATCAATATATCATTCTCTTCTGTATTTGACTATCTAATCTGACCACCAGCCAGTCACAACACATCCAAACTCTCCAATAGCTTTTTCATGGTCCACAACAAATTAATATGAATGCTATCTCAATCATGTATAAATAACTAGTATACCATAGAAATCATGTCACCACTGAATCAAAAGAGAACTGCTCACTCCATCAACCAAATCAACCAAATTGAACCACATCATAGAATCCATACCAGGAATTCCCTCATCATTCCCATCACATCAAACAATGGTATCCATAAAGACAACAATTTAATCATACTAGTGTCTCAATGATATATCTGAGGCCATAGAATGTAGATCTGGAACCTGCCTAATCATCCAAGAGCTTGGCACCAGCTCAAACATAAGTCTTCACCATTCTATCCACCATACATTTCATGTCCTTATACCTCCCATGTACATACTCACCCTATACACAACCATCCCATGTATACCTCAATGTATATGCTCCCTATACACAGAAAACCCACATATGCATCAGAAACTAGGGTTTCTAAAGTTCCGAGAATTTTTCCATCAAGATCTCCAACATTGTCGAAACATTGATGTGTCCATGAGATCCTCCTCTTGCTCTCTTCGTTAGAATAGATCTTCAATCATGATCAAGAGATCCACACCAATAAGAATCTCTCCATCAATACTCCAAAAGATATTCTCACAAGAAGCTCTCCATTTATCCACAAAAAAACATGATTGTTAGAGTCCATAGCTATCTTATTTATACTTTCATCCTCTAGGTCACTTAACCCATTTTTAGGTCACTTAACCCATTTTTAGGTTACTTAACCTATTTTTCTTATTTTAGGGTTGACCACTTTCCATAAATAGAAAGTTCTCCAATACTTTATCCTTTAAATATTCATTCTTGATTTTGTCACCTTACTTTATTATTTCTTGATTTTGTCACTTTAATTTATCATTTAAATAATGATTTCTTATTTTCAAGCACTTTGACTTCTTTGACCTTTTGGGGCTTCAAGCCATCATATGGGGGTGCTTCAACTTCGTAGAGCCATAACTCTCAAACCGTGAGGAGTTATGTGACATTGCACATACCACCGAAAAATGGCATGAAAAACACTATCAACTTCATTGATCTTCATCTCATTATTCCACCTAT